>JABXWE010102178.1:0-24770 GCA_014611495.1 Limonius californicus
ACAATGTGCTTGCATTTTCTTAGAAAATTTTAGTATATTAGGTGCGTAACTTGTTTTTAATTTCAAACATGATTGCAAGTTCTCATCGGTTATTTGTTTTCTCAATTTATTATTAATAAGGTTGGAAAGCGTTCGATCACACATGTATGTAGAGCCAAAGATATTGAGAACACCAAACTTCTTCAAGTCGTTCTAAGAATCCAGCAAGCTCTCAAAGGTATTGAATATAATTTCGTCTGTCTTTTGTAAATTTTTGGTAATAGTTAGCCTGTTCTGTGAAAACAAAGTGTATTTTTCTTTTTCTAGATTTTCAATTTCAGTAGCAAGACGTATAAATTTTCCCTGAACAAAACATTCGTTCATTTTCAAAATTGCTTTTTCGAGAAATTCCTTATCAAATACGACATTGGTTTCGTTTTGATATTGTGATAAACTTGGAAAATGCAATAAAGTTCCCCTTTATATGTCATTAGCCAGAAGAACCATTTTTCCTATTTCATGAAGCGAAAACGCAATATTTCCTCTAGCTTGCAGTTTAGTAATAAGTTGATTCAAATGTGTTGTAACGTCTACTATAAAATGTAGCTTTTGTAACCACTGAATTCTGAATAATGTATGCCTTTGTTACCAAGGAATAGTTCGATTTCTTTTAAGCAAGATACAAAACGTTTTGGCGTATTACCTCTTGAAAGCCATCGCACTTTATTAAAAAGAAGAAGATCTGAATATTCGCTGTCCATTTCACTAAGAAGCTCTTTAAATTGACGGTGATGAAGCTTCTGTGCTACAATTTTGTTGACAATCTTAATTACTAAATCAATAACTTGACCAAGTTCTTTTGGAAACGTTTGTGCACAAAGAGCTTCTTGGTAGATTATGCAGTGGAAAGTAATCACCAATTGATTAATTTTTGCTCTTAAAATTAAAACAAATCCCTTTTCGGAACCCAACATACTCTTGACTCCGTCTGTTACTATTGACACAATTTTAGTGAGTGGAATATGATTTTTTGCATACAACTAAAGACATCATCTACAATATCCACTCCTCAAGTCTGGCCTTTAAGTGGCAAAAACCCTAAAAGTTCTTCTTTAGGACCTTCGGATGAAATATAGCACACAAAAAGGGAAACACAAGACTCGTCTACTGGAACTGATATGGCTGAAGCTGATTTAGTATCTTCAACTTATTGGTCAGTTACGTTTGTGGACATCTTAGCCATTCTCTATGGTACTGTTTTAGCAGACAATGGAATACTTTCAAATTCTGGTGTTTTATTTCATTCGTTGTCAGTACAGCTAAAGATGCATGAAAGTAAAATAAAATTTTACGCGAATATTTTCCAAATTTTATTCCATTTCAACTCAATTTAAAGAGCCACACTAATGTCCTCAAATAGCCGCGGTTTGCCGAACCCTGACCTAAACGATTGATGGTTAATATCCCAGTCCCCGTATTACTGAAAGTCAAGAAATTCCAGCAAGAAAAATTGAATAATCGTTAATAATTATTATTTAACTTCCAAACTGTTACTTACCGGAGTATTAAAATAATTGTAACTCCCAAACATAATAAGTAGCAGTCAACTATCGATTGAAAAGCACCCGAGAGATCGATAGTCAATAGCCTGTCGCCGAAAATATCAGCAATTATTGTAATACATAAATGTTTTACAGCCACGATACTAGTTCGGCGTCCAAAATTTAACTCTCAAACGATGATGTTTCGCTAGAATATAAAATCAATTGTGGAACCATGTTATATTGTGTTCTGAGATTATAGAAGTTTCCGTCTTTTGAAACCTATGTTACAAATTTTCTTGGTACAAAGGTGTTTAAAACTTGTTAAAAACGACCTTCTTCTTTTTATAACATTTAAATTTATTATATCGACTTGAAATTTGTTAAAATGACCCTTGTTTAGGTTGTTTTTGCTGGTTCTAGTGAATTTCATCTGATAATAATTTGCACAGCGATGTGTTTAATGAAAACGTACAACCTATTTTTATTTTATTTATATTGGTGTAATTTATATTTTACTATCCATTCCCATATTCTTTAGAAGTGTATTATTTTTTGTACTTAGTCGTCTGTATGTCGTTGTATGTGTTGACTCCCCCCTCCCTCTGTGTAACTGTCATTATGTTAATTTTATCTAATTTTCTGTAAAACTAATTTAGGCTCGACGAGGGCGTAGACGCTATTATTGAGAAAAAAAACGATTAGTACTGTTTCTGCTACATTTTTAAATTTAATTTATTTCTGAGTTTATTTGGCTTTCTTTCTTAACTAATTTGTGCATCCCCTATCAACGATGAATGGTTTTTCAACCCAATAACAATCTTTATTTAAATTAATCAACGTTTCAGGGCTTTTGTGAAATATTACAAGGTGGCCGAATATTTGCCGGCCTGTGTATCTTAAAATTTTTAAAAGAAAATTCAGTTAACATACGTCGTGGCCCATTAAAATCTCTCAGTCATTGTCACTAATTTTTACTTACCGCGATTTTAGTGATTATATATTAGGGGCTACTAAACTGGCTCAGAATAAGCTAAAAACAGCTTTTCATATTGTCACTAGAGCTACATTAATAGATGACCTTTCAACTTGTCGTTTTCTTAACTAATAAACGATATATCCAAGATTGAAATAATAATGATCAAAAAAATCATAAGAACTTGTGATAAAAAATTGCCAAAAGCAGTTCAAAAACACGGTAAAATCATTCAAATTTTACGAGATTTGTGGAATTAATTTAGTGAACTTGTTTCACCCTATTACGGACTACTAATAATCCATACAATACAAACCTCAAGATTTATGTATCTGATTTTCTTACAATCGGAACAATGCCAAGATTATGTTACCAATTTACTTATCGTATATTATACGTATTGTCTTTTACATTGCAGTTCGCTTTCCAGTATTCAAGTAGATGTCTGTAAGTCCCCTGGCGGACAGGGAAACCAGTATAATGTTTTGTAGATGTTAAAAAGTTACATTTAATTTTTGGTTGCTAGGTCGCTTTTAGGATCCCCTTAACCTCAAAGCTATCGTTTTGCAAAGATGAAATTTAGTAAATGTTCCTTGCATTTGAAAAGGTAATGCTCTGTATAAGATACTGTAGCTTGTGCCAAATGTTTATAAATAGCCTAACCCGGATACATATCCCGCTGTTTAACATCACGTTTTAATAATTGGAGTTGCTACAATTATCTCCCAAAAGCACATTTTTGGTGGGTACGCAATTTATGGACTGCTTTTGGACGTCACAAGTAAGGACATGATTGGGCAGTCTATTATTGAACTTAATCTACTGTAGATGATTTCATATATGGGGTCTTCCCTTTCGCTGTATATTTTAAACAAAACTTTGCTTGTACGTTTTTTTAGTTAGCCTTTGGCAGCGGTGCCAATTTTCGGAAGCCGCAAATAAAATGTGTGCTTGATAAACAGTGTTGACAGGTTAATTTTTTTAAGATTTAATTAATTTGTTACTTTAAGAAACTATAATTGGCCGTATGTAAATGGCTCTCAAAGAGGTAAAGTGGAAGATTAAACAAATAATAAAAAATATTTAAGTTTGTATCCAAAAATTATAATGCTGCATTTTTTAATTACACGACAAAATTGTTACCTCAACGTGCAGAAAGTGCTGTTAATTCAAGTAGCATTTTTCCTGAACGAACTTCCATTATTATCCAATCATCGCATAGAAAGCTTTTGAGCAGAATTAACTAATAATCACTTTATTCAACTACCCACTAGCTTTGCACCATTTTAAATTAGTCTTGTTTAATTAAATAGAGTTTATAAGTATTTCGCAACTTTCATATCACTTTCAGGGCATTTATTTGAGACGTTGATGCCTTGACTCCTGACGAAACTATGCGCGTCTAATTTTTGCGAATGCTCATACACGTCTAAAGTGCTTTTGGAAAATTGCCCAATGCATTACATTAATTGCACTGAAATTCTTAAGTACTTCAGAAGGCGTGTAGGAGGCAGCATTATTTTTTAGCTAATGGAATGTCTATAAAATTTCCTTCAGAATTTCTGTACGAAAATTAAAACAAGTGACCATCAAAATATGTGTAAAGTAATTATAGCAATTAATATTGCCACGGTAGAATTGTAATATCCTCTTCTGTGAGTGAGCTGCAATTGCGACTTGGTGAAGGACTTATCTCCAGAGGTATTTCTCAGCTAAGTTACTTTAGTTCGTTCATTAGTTCCTGCTGAAGATGGCAGCTTAATTGGCCAAATACATATTTAGGTATTCGAAACATCGTGGCGGTAAGGGGTTTTTCCAATGTTTATGTACTTAAACCACCATCTATTCAATCCTAGTGTAACATCCTCCTCGCGCCGTATAAGGTTTCATAGAAATGATATTTTTTGTGTATCTAATCGTAGAGTATTCTAATCGTTTCTTATAAATATAGGGAAAAACCCTATAAAGCAGTAGAATGCTATAAAAGAAATACAAATTTACTACACCAGGAACCTTCAATATGCCAGTAATGCGATGCAAATGTGGATAACTTCAACTTCGTTGTATCCATAGGTATTTAATTTTTTGTGCAGTGAAGGTTATTTTTTTTTAATAAGTTATCTGATTTTAAATATTATCCAGTGTCATATGTACAATTAAATCATACAGTCTTCCAAAAATGTTTGTAATGAATGGTCATATTTTTTTATAATATTACAAATAATACTATTTCCAGTCAATTAAAAGTAAAAGATATCTATTATTAAATTTGCAAAGATTGAACTTGTTTCTTCCTTCAAACATTGGTCTCTTGATTAATTTTCTTCTCCAAAATACAAAAGTATCCACAGTATCCTCTTGTACTAACGAACTAAACGGTGTACTATAAACCAGCGCTGTCTCGTGTTAACTCTCTTTCGTCGCATTCAACTTCTTCGCTTTCTTCGTCTTTCAGTTTTTCCCATTGTTTGGGGAATTTGATGCAAAACAAGCCTCTCTTCGCCAAGGCTTTTAATACCTTGTTTCTGAGTACCACAAGAATGAAAAATATTGCACCCCCAGACAGCAAGTTGCGGCAATCGAGTAAATCCCTTAAATTGTATTCAATTTTTAAGTCTGCATTTCAGAAAGAGAAATAATATACTTACCACATGTAGTCTAAATATTCGTGTATTGCAAGGAATACATAAGACACCATGTCGATAATTTGTGACAATCCTACAACCAGCAGCAGATGCAAATACACGAGGCTCCTGAAAATCATTTTATAATCAAGTAATTTAACCGGCGATCCCGATTTTCCGGTAAACTTGAATGAGTAGACAAAGTACTTACTTTTTCCGTAGACGCACCACCGACCGTGAGTTATCTCTCCTGGGAATATCCATCCATAATTTTTTGGCTGCCCAAAACTGCAAGCCCACGGAGATAAATATCATGATCATAGCAGGCCCATAGAAGTAGGCCCAAACTGCCGTATTCCCTGTTATTATGCAAACTATGTTAGTAAATAGTTAACACCATAATTGTTTACATTAGATGTTAATACCTTCGAATAAACATTGGCTTTCTCCAACTGTCAAATCTGTGTCTTTTGATAAATGCATTACCATGGCCGTTATTAGCAGAAGTAATGGCAGTCCGTAGCCGTAACTGCAGTATACGTAATACCAGTTAACGTGAGCTTGAAAAATCGGCCGTCTGGAATTAAATTCTAGTTATTGCAATTAAAAGTATTATTGATTACCGGTACACAAAAGCAAGAACTTTAACTCTCTTTCTCTCTCCCTCTCTCTCTTTTATATAGGACGCAGTTTTCCAGACATCTCTATGCACTGAAGCTATATTTGGCCCATTGTACACCCTAACCAAGAATTTTGCCTATCTGGGGTAATTCCAACTCCAGTAGTGATTTTTAACGTGTCACACATCGCAGTTGCACGGGACCTACGGCTTTAATTCTTATCCGACAGAAGGCGCACTTTTAGATGTTTCCCCGCTAGAAAAATCTCACCGACCTGGACCAGGTTCGAAATTTTACATTAAGAAGGCGAAGTCTTTGCACCAGCAACAAAAATTTAATTTTAAAGAAACTGATAGATGGAACTACCATTAAATTTTTTAAATGGAAAATAGATTGTCCATGCAGTTATATTTTGTTTTCTCTACAATAAATTGAAACTGTAATTCGTAACTATCAAGTAAAACCTTAAAAATAGGAAAGTGTCCCACTTCAAGCGATTGTAGAGTATATCTTGTAATAGGCGGGTTTTCCACTTGAGTCGTGTAGGTAAGATCTTGAACTTATTGTGGGCGAGTCTCCTACTTCAAGTAATCGAACTTATAATAGGCGGGGCTTTCACTTCGAATATATACTGAAGCGTTCTACTTTCGAAACAATTAGGTACTATTTGTAGTATCCTAAGTAGGGGATCCCCTTACTTCAGGCTCCAATCGGCAGTGGACAATGCAAACTAAATTAAAACTGCAGCGTTTGGAACAAAAGCTTTCGTCTGTTGAGAGCGAACAAATAACATTGTATTTTAATTCGGTTTTGGAAATTTAAAAGACAGTTGCATATGTGTAAAAGCTGATGAAACTCCAGAACTTTACGAGGATGGTTCGATAACTACGTGGCCTAACAAAGAAACGCAAGTTTTTTTGGACAAAAAACATTTTATATTTCAATATACCTAGTCTCCTGCTCGCTCAACACACTTATTCCAACGATATTCCAAATTAGCAATGCCTTCATTGTAGGTCGATGAAACCAAGTCCTCGAAATAGCTATTTACACCAGCGATTACCTCAGAATTTGACGAAAATCTCTTAGCCATTTTTTCAAGTTTGGAAACACATGATAATCGCTGGAAGCCAAATCTGGGGAATAGGGCGAATGGGGCACTAATTCAAATCCCAATTCATGAATTTTGGCCATTGCAATCGCAGATTTGTGGGCAGGTGCGTTATCTTGATGGAAAAGCACTTTCTTCTTTACCAAATGAGGCCGTTTCTCTTTGATTTTGTCGCTAAGTTGTTGCAACAAATTGGCATAATACGCGCTATTTGTTGTTTTCCCCTTTTCTAAGTAGTCGACCAAGATAATTCCATGAGAATCCCAAAATACGGTTGCCATAACCTTTCCCGCTGACAAAACCGTTTTTGCTTTGGTGGCGGAGAACTTTTGTGTGTCCCTTGTTAGGACTGTTATTTGGTTTCGAGAGTATAATGGTGGACCCAGGTTTCATCGACGGTTATGAAACGGTGCAAAAAATCCTTCGGATTGTGGCGAAAACGTGCCAAAAGGTCGCGAGAAACACTCAAGCGATTCCATTTTTGGTCCGGTGGGAGCAACCACGGCACCCAACGCCCCGAGTTTTTTTTCATTTCCAATTCTTCAGTTAAAATTCTGTGCACACTGTCATTTAAGATACCCACTATGTCTGCTATCTCGCGCACTTTTACTCGACGGTCATCCAATACGATACGGTGCACTTTTTCAATCATATCCGGGGTAGTATCAGTTTTTGGACGTCCACTACGGGGTTCATCATTTGTGCTCACACGACCACCCTTAAATTCGGCAACTCAGTTTTTAACCATTGAAAACGAAGGAGCGGATTCCAATAGTGTTGAATCCATCTGCTTTGATTTCGGTTGGTGTTAAGCCTTTCAAATGAAAAATGAAAGACTCTCAACACAGTTTTTTCCATTGTTTACAAAGATCGCTCTGTACTTTCATATTTAATCTAATAAAGGATAGTTCTACGGAATGGTAAAGAAAATTCCTCCGAATTCGCGCAATCTCTGTGTTAGGCCACGTAGTTATCGAACAATCCTCGTATACTGAGCACATAGAAAAACTGTAGAAAGGTGTACATCAAATTTTAGAAAATTATAGTCTTACTAAAATCTCTCAAGTCTTTTTTAAATGGATACTAAGGGAAATACTTACAAGGTAATGCGCCATATGTGGAATGATATTACACTCAGCCAATTATCACAGCATAAAATTGCGGTGCAATACATAAAAGCTGTGATGTCACACGGGTTGGGTTCGATGAGCGTAGTAAGGGGCATGAATCCTGTGACGAGGTATGCCACTAACAAGCCGACTATTACGTTTATGATACATTTGCCCTAAAATGGAAGAGATTTGGATTAATTATTTTTGCTGTTGCAATGGCTGAAAACGGCACAATTTCACATGTGGAATTGTTCATATGAAATATCTGTATATAGTATATTCCAATTCGTTATGTCCCTAACGGCTTAAGCGAGTCCACGCCTATCGCTTGTAACTGCCTACGCTGTAAAAGTGCGTGAATTACCTTACCTGTCCTTTGTCTCTTTTCAACCAGTTAGGCAAAGGGAAATAGAACGCTTGTGCGTAGTTTGCAGTATACAATACTTTGGCTATTCAGAATCATTAGCGCGCTGCGGTTGTTTTTTTTTAATATGCGCCGTATCACAACAAATTATACACACGCAAATAATTTCAAAGTAATTACATATATAATAAATAAAACAACAAAAGTAACATTATAAACAACGAAAACCCATGTTTCATCTACATTCTGCAGTTATATTTTCTAATGCTTGTTGAGATACCCATTATCATTATAATACCGTTTACTAATGGGTATTTAATCTTTCGCATTATCTATATGCAGATTAACTCGGTTAATATAACCTTCTAATTACATGCAACTTTGGGAGCAAGTGTAAGTTTAAATAATTTCAATACGTTGTTTTATTTTATTTATTTATTTATTTTAGTTTTCAAAAAAATTGCCAACAATTACATTCGCAAAGTAAATGACCTACGCCACTGTCAGGTAAGTAATTTGTCCGTAAACCTGTTCTTACAATCTCCATAGGCGTGGACTCGCTTAAACCGTTAGGGACATAACGAATTGGAATATACTATACCAACTCTTGTAACTTCAAAAAACAAAATTCCTTGCCGCTTATTTCACACTGCGGGTGGTGTTTCTGGGTTGTTATTCAAATATAGACTCTTTTTCATTTGTCTATTCTTTGTCTGCACTGTTAATTTTGATTAGCAAATATAATCTTTTATGTAAATTAGAATTTCGTATGACTGTTTGCAAAACGCTGCAAACTGCATTATCGACTTCTTTCGTTAATCAAAACAAACTCTTATGATATATTTGCAATTTGTTGACCCCATTAATATACCGAAAAAGCCCGATATTTGATTGTCTTAATATATTTGTTTACTAAATCGTTTGTATTATGGATAGTAACTACTACTATTAATGCAAGCATTTCTTTTAAAATTATTTAGTAAGTAAATATAGCTATTAGGTCCGAAATGTATTAACCAAGCGCAATTTATAGGTTATGTTTGCCCAATAAGCTTTGTCATAACTACATAACTTCAAAAACAAATGAAAATTGTAGTAATGGAAGTACTTGTTACTTTAATCATTTATGGACACCTAGTGTTTATTATGAGAACAAAATTGTCGAACAGATATTTGGAAATAGTTTAATTATTAAACTATTTCTTTATTAGCCTTACCTCTACATCTCTTAAGTCGGGAGTGGAGATGTAAACGGTCAGTATTGCAATGTGGAACAGGATAGATACAAAAGCACAAACAATTTTTATGTAAAACAAAACCATCGTCGTAGTAGTTTGTTTAATTTGTTCTTGAGTATCGATGCATACCAGTGCAAAGTTGGTACCATTTTCGGAGTCTCTAGTAAGACAGTACCTGAAAACAATTATGGTATTTAGTATTATTTCTTTTCGGCTTTCAAATTTGCGTACTTGTCTGGCTCAATCACATAATATCCAGCTTCTTCATCTTCTGTAATCCTTAGATCTTCGTCTACAATTTCGATGAAAACTGGAGGCTCGTATGCTGGCCCCATAAAGATTTTGGATTCGCAAGCCAGAGTGGTTATGTTGGCACCATCCGAGCATGTGCCATTTATGAGTATGTTTTCGTTGGGGCAACATTGTGTGAATGCGCTGACGTATAACAGGCCCTTGCAAAATAGTAAAAGGACGATTGCAATATGCATTGCATACTTTTTCAAAATCCTGAAGACAAAACAAGATAAATTTAGTAAAGAAAATTCATAACTGAAAATATTCATCGATTCTGGGTCTTAAGCCGTACATAAGTACTTGTTTTATACAGTGTGTCTCAGAAAATTGTATGTACAGACAAAATGCGAGGGTAATAGTAATTTCCCAGTTTGTATGTCATAGGGATAATTTGGCTAAAAATGTAAAACACAGAGTGTTCCTAAATTGAGTACCTTAATTAATAGAGTAGCCATGTCGCGCAAAACAAAGACTGTCTTCCAAATGACATCATGGAAATGACAGTAGCTATCAAAATCCATAATTGTAATTGGCTGTTACTACTACATTTATTAGAATTTAATTTAAAAAGTGTGTTCTTTCTCTGAAACCGCCTAAATTATGTAAATAGTTTGCGATATATTTGTTGCTTTTCAAAAACAAAGACCGAATGGCTTTTAATTTTTACAATTATAAATAACTAATTGATTTAAAAATAATCAAAAACAAATGGTTGCCTTCAATAAGGATTAGAACTTTGGACTTCTTACAAGACAGTAGCAATATGCGGTACCGGAAAAATATGTTCCTCTGCCATTAAAATGGCCCATTAAATTTACAATTTATCACTTACTTTATTTAGTTTTATAGTTATTAGAAATTATTTTCTTTTTAGCTACACGGCACTAATAATAACAAATAACATTAATAGATTTTAGATTCGTAGCCAACCGATTCTGACTATAAAAGTGTGAGTCTGTATAGTAATTTCCCAATTCATTTCCTGCAAATAGTTTAATTTATTAGGAAACCCTGCGTTTATACGTCTATTCGATCAACTATAGCTGATTCTAAGATTATATTAAAGAGATGCATCTGTAATATTGCCCTAATCATGATTACTCCAAAAGTGCTTCTGACATTGAATTTAGTTCTTAATTAAGTTGCAATGTTTGGAGAAAGTTTCACATTGTATGCTTTTTCAACGAGCTACATCTGCAATTTTTAATGTTAAGAAATAGGGAAAATTTGAACTGACAATTCAAATGGCAGGTTATTTTTTTATCCCGATGCATTTGGAAACATATTGTGTATAAAACAGTGAGCCTCGTGCCAAATGTTCACAAATGCCGTTTTATAAATAACCCAACCCGGATACATATCCCGCTGTATAACATCACATTTAACTAATTATTTTCTCTAAAATTATCTTTTTGGAATAAGATGGATGGAATGCGTCCGTCTGTTGAATTTTTAAGTGAGCGAAAAATTTGTAAATTGCAGAAATAACAACTTCAGTGTTAGAACTTTCAAAATGGAAACCCGATGTTATCAGCTGCGAGTTATTTTCCTGCCTATGTTATATTTTAATTCCGAGCGTGTGTATTGGTTAAGCTTTTAATGTAGATGCCAGATTTCTAAATTGTTTTGATAGCCATAAAATAAATTGCTACGGCTGCGAAGGATTTTACGAAATTTAAAGGAATGTAAAAGATCATAATTTGCTGATCTTGGCGTGGTCCATACAATATCTGTAAAGTGGATTTTTAACATAGGCATTGCTAATTACATTTACTTTACAGAGATAGTCGTAAAATAGTTTGTATGTATTTTACGTTTACGTACCTTCACGATAATTACACAACTATAGTAGTTATTTCAGAGTAAACCATCTTCAGGTCAATATGACATGTCTTTGGCGTCACTAAAAGTACACGCTAATTTAATTTTCTCACTTTCACTTTTATCAAAGCACGATATAATTACATCTAAATAGTAAATTATAACCTTGCTTAGATGCAACCTCGTTCAGTTAGGATTCTTCCGATGCTTTCATACTGTGGATTATTATTTCTAAACCATCGAAGGAATGCCCACCGGTGTCCCGGTGAAACAACACTCATCTGATTTTTTCACGTTCTTCACGTAACTAAAGTGCTCTGGAAGATTGCCAACGTATGACTTTAACAGCGCCGAAATTCTCATATATTCCACGAAATACGTGTGGGCGATGAATTTTATGAATCTCTTTTTTTGAATGCAGAAGAAGGAAATGTTTAGGAAATGTTGATTCTTTTTTAAGCGAATGACACACTGTTTTACCTCAAACCGTTGAGAATGCTCTATTTTTATTATACTATGTGTCAAATATAGTTATTTCCCCGAAATGTATTGGCAAACAGGGGAAAAATCAACTGAAGAAGTAGTATTTGTAAGGACCTATTAGTAGTGGAAACTATGTTGGTTGAATTTATCTGGTCAGTGATAAACAATGCTCTTACTGTGCTCTTCGATTGCTGGAGACGTTAAGTGTTTATATTTTTATTGTTCAATTTACAGTGGAACTAGGTTGTTTAATAATATTGTCATACTAAGTAACATTTAGGCAACCAAACAGGCACCGTTTCATGAGGTACCCCTAAATGAAAAGTATAGTTTGCGGAAATAGTAATATTGAATTGTATTGAACTAATGGAATTCTAATTTCCTGCTCTGCTTGAAAACATACTTTTAATAGGTTGTACACTATATGTTTATATGTACGCGCATGTGTAAGTAATACATACAATGGTGTATTGTACTTCTTATGACAAACTGACAAATTCCGATTGCTTTAAGTTATTCCCAATTTAAATAATATTTATAGAATCAGCGGGTACTTAAAAATTGATGTTCAGTTTAAAGAAATTTCTTACTTGTGCATGACAAACATTTGAAATGGTACAAAGAAAAATGCTGTTAGTAATCGAAGGTGCAAAATTTTGTGGAAGAAGAATTCAGTGTCTAAACAATGACGCTGTACTTCGGTAAAATCAAGCAATAGAACTTTGCAGTGGCGGCTCGCGGGTGAAAAAATAGGTGAAGTGCTATTGTAATAACCCTAATGATAACAAATAGAAAAAATATAATTCAATGTCAACTTACCTACTTTTTGTAGACCAAGTCTATCCTTCTGTCCTTTAATGCAGCAAAAATATTTATTATGTCTTCGCAAAATGGTTGATTTTTTATTAATTCTAATAAGAGCTGGTTTTGAATTGAAATACTTGCCAAAGAAGAAAGCTTCTTTCCACTGATGCACTTGTCGACGGAATAGTTAATATGAGGCAAAACAATTTGTAGGCTTCAGTAAAAATTTCTTGTTTTCATTGAAATTTTCTAGTAATTCTTGGGCCTGTAGATTGCGGTAACTTTCATCGGCATGAAGAAGATTTAATTCGTTTTTAAGACGCCGGTTTTTTGTAAATATTTTACCATAAAATTGACCTAAACTTTCAAATGCTTTAGACGGAAAACACGATTCATATTGTTCGAATTTCGTCGTATCAACCAAAGACATGAATTGTAGCTTATCACAGTCTTGAAACCTTACTTCCATTTCCATTACAATGTGATCCAGTACTTCATAAAACAAAATTCTAGATTTCCTTCTGTCATTATTTGTAAGGCTCGCCTATTCCCGCTTAGGGCGCTTAGAAATATCGATTTGTGTTATTTCTATTTCCTTGGTCTTTTTTTAAGAGTGTATCAAAGAAATCGTCATTCCTTTTCCTCTTTAATAGTTCAGTAGATTTATTTATTTTTGTAAATCGCTGAACTCTTCACTTGCACGATTCCCCGTGAACCAAGCTGTTACTGCTATAAGGAGTCCTTCTAACATCCCAAATGCTTTTCCCCAAGGTCGTTACAATATACAAGGAGTTTTAAAATTACACCTACAAATTGTGGTAGGGGATTCCCTGGGTGTTTTGATGAAGTTCCTATGGACGTAGGTCCGAAAACCCATTACGGAATTACAGGTCTCTAAAATTACACCTATTGGATAACTTATTTTCATAACTTCAACAATAGTTGCTTTGGCGTAAAGGTATGTAATACATATTTACACTTCTTTTTTTTGCATTTGCATTCACAAAAAAACAACTAATGAATACAGGAAAATGTACCTGATTATTACATTTTATTAAGCAATAGGGTTTATCCAGTTAATTAGTGGTTTGTTGTGAATTTAGCGAATCTATTTGAAATTTTAACCGTTTAGCTCATTTCAAAGGTGGCATTGGCGGTGTTTGTAGAATTGTGATACGTGCGGCTTGAATTCTCTAAAATAGCTCAACTAAAAGGCGGCTTGCATTGTAGAATGGAGATTTTCATAGCTCCGTCAATGTTTATTATGGAAATTAGTAATTCTGTCGTCAAAATATGGCTTCATCAGCAAACCGCGTTGTTGCAGAAAATAAGGGATTTGGAACTAAATGGTTAATAAATGATAGGCAGAACAGTTATCGTTTCAGATACTCATTTAGATTTAGTGCTTGTATGTTTTACTCGTGTAGCAGTTGTTCATAAAACACGAGGAGTGTTTAAATTTAAACAGTTATTTAATATTTCAACAATGTAAACGCAATTACTTTTAGATGTAATCCCCTTGTCTAGTGGTGCACTTGTGCCACCGATCTGAAAACTTTCTAATACCTTAATAGCAATAGACTTTGGGTTGCATACGTATGCACTCTTTCACAGCTATGGCGTCGTGATTTGACGGAAATCTTTTCCTGGCTAAACATTTTTTTAGTGGTCCAAACAAATAAAAACGGGAGAAAGAAACAAACACCAGGACTGTATGCTGCATGCGCCACAAGATGCCACTGAAGTTTGTTCATAAAAATGACTTTGATCGCCGTATTGTGCTCGCAGCTTGTAAGAATTTCAGTCGAATGTAGGCGTTCATTCATTAGAAATTTGATTATTATGCACTGTCCCACGGTACAATAAACAGCATTTTCCGAAATCGTAACTGTAACTATCAAAATAATACTAAAGCAAAACAATTGTCGTGGTTATTATGTTTGCAAGAGTTACGGTCAACCGTTAATTAATTTAATTTTTGGAATTATCTTCAGGTGGGGTTTCAATTTTTTCCATGTCTGTTGGCACCTAACTCAGCACAGATCTAATGTAAATACTTAGAGTTTCTGCAACAATGTCTAATACTGTCTTCTTCTAATTAGTTTACAGATTTCAAGGAACCAGTTTCTCTAAGACTCCTTTTACGGATGTAACTGTAGCGATTGCTATCGGACCTTACTGCTTAATAACATTGTGCTTCTCGCTCATTAGTAATGAGCGTATCAGTTAATTCTTCAAATGTAAACATTATTACTGCGTTATTAAATAACGTTACACCTGCCAGCATTTAACTATTACATAAATTTGTATAAATGAAATAAAACTAACACCTACAACAAACATGGATATTTTTTTTTAACCACGGCGATTTGTTTACAATTTTATTAACATTTCATCAAAATTTTTAACTTTGCCACTGCAGAGGGCTGTAATCAGTAACGAAACCTTTTTTCTTTCATTGAATTAATAAAATCACTTCTTTAAGTGTCCGGTGTAATTTTTAAGCGCCCTCTATAATTACGTAAAAATTTATAATAAAAATGGCAGAACACCTTCTTCCACCGAAAGATGGGGATTTGGAATCCTCGTATAGCTGCTTTAGAATCCTACTTGTTTGTAGAACGTAAATAATAAAAAAAAATACATATAAAGAAGGTACAAATTTAGCTGACTGTTTTAAAATTACCTCCCTATGAGCCATCCTTGTATACTTAATGAAAAGAGTCGGTGTACAAACTATTCACTATTTTATAACAACTTTTGATGCCCTATAATTATTTCAGAAGTACTTACCATACGATATGAATAACCTTGTATATTTAAATTAGCATATAGCATAGGAATAAATAAAAATACCTTGTTAACTGGTAACGTGTATTTTCATAATTTTTAATTTTATTATAAATACGTAACAATTTGTTGTCATAAATAATAGCGCATGTTTGTTGTTGACTTAGCTGCTTGTAATTATCCAACTCGATTTTCGTTTTCCACAAGTTTCTTCCATTTTTCTGGAAATTGGATGCAAAGTAAGCCATGCTTTGCCAGTGCCTTTAGTACGTTCTTCCGTTGTATTACCAAAATGAAAAATACTACTCCTCCTGTTAACAGATTTCTGCAGTCGGAGATTTGCCTTTAAAATAAATCCCGTCTTGTCAACAATTAATTCCCGCTAAAACACAAAATCACGTACCATATGTAATCCAGGTAGCCGTGATTTTGTAGGTATACAAGATTAATGATTTCCTCAATTTTTACTAGAACCATGATTAACAATAAATGCAGATAAATGACGCTCCTAAAAAAAATAAAATAAAAATGTCCAAATCGTAAATCTAAACCACTTGAACACTAACATTAAATTTAAACAATAAACCGCAAACAATTGCTTTTCTGATTTATTAATTTATATTTGAAGCAAAGTTTATTGTAAAGTTAAAATACTTTACAAGCACAAAGAATATGCACAATTTTGTACGTGATTGATAATTGTCAACACGAGATACATTTAAACTATTTTTAAGCAAAGTAAGCGTCAAATATATTCTTTAAAGCTTTTGCGGTTTCTCGAACTGTCAATATTACAATTTACTTTCGACTTAGACCGCGTCGCCATTGGGCAACTACACCCAGCATTATCAGGTAAGGACCGACCTGTAGCTTGTCTGTCTTTACAAGCATTTGCTCTAGGAGTTTGAGCAAAGTAAGCATGTATTCGTGTCGTTTAGTTACACAATTATTAAACTTAATGGGGCAGAGATTAACCTGCGGCTTGGAATTTTAATTCCTGGACAGCGACAATTAAAAACCACACAAATATATGATATTTACACAAAGTAATCTCCATTTTGAACTTTTAATATCTTTATTATTCACGTACTAAAAGTGTTTGAAAACAGTCGCCAAAGGCGTCCAAAGACACTGTAAACCCTGAAACCGTTTTCCTTTGAAAACAAAGTTCACTTTAGGAAACGGAATAAATTGTGCTGATGCCATGTCTGATGAATAGAGTGGGTGATTGATACCAACAATGTCGTGTTTCGCAATAAATTACGAGGCTTGTTCAACTGAAACCCATCTTTGATCAACTCAGCCTTGAAAACAAATGCAATAATTCCAATTACGTTTCGATTTTGGAATGGCATTTGTTGTTGAAAATCCGTCCAAGTTTGAGCAGCGTGCGGTCCTACTATTTTTATGCGCTGAGGGTGTGCAGCATACGCAAATGCAAGCAGTGTATGGAAATGCTTGTATTGCGTACCCAACTGTGAAGGAATTTAAGAATGGAAAAGAGGGGACTATGAATGAGCCACGACCAGATGCGCAGTGTACTGCATTAACAGAAAACAATATGGCGTGTGCCTTACCTGCAGAAAATGTCAATGCAAATCTGAAAAATGAAACTTTGAACAAGCTTCATCAAGCAATAAGACGGAAACGTCCAGGAAAACTTACACGTGGGGTCATTTTGCTGCACAAGAAATGCTACATCCCATGTTGCTATTGTGGTAAAAGAAAATCTTCAACGAAAGAAATGAAGGGTTTTAGAAAATCCACCCTATATAGCGCGGATCAATCGCCTTGCGATTTCCATATTTTTAGACCGCTGAAAAAGGCGTTAAAAGGTCGGAATTTTGAGCCTGACGCAGAAGTACAGATAGCTGTGGAAGACTTCTTCAATCAGCAGCCACAAGAATTCTATGAGCAGTGTATACGTCGGTTAGTAAAACAATGGGATAGGTGCCTTAACTGTAACGGTAACTATTTGTAACGAAATTGTGGAATACATGTTTTATAAAGCAAAGATGGGTTTCAATTGAACACACCTCGTACTTCACAATTAGTTCAAAATGTGCAGGTGCATTCTCATGGAATTTATCCTTTTCTTGAAATTGCGGTTGCGCTCGAGAAATGCGCTACAGTAATCTCTTCATAGCTGTGATGTGGAATTCGCTATCTACTGTTTATTCTTTAAACGCAAATTCTTTATGGATCATATCCTCTTCATCGAAAAAGAATTTTGGTTTTAATATTGAATTTTGGCAAACACAACACAACTTTTTTGTCATGATAATAATTTTTCAACTCACTTCATGCTCTGACATTTCGTTTCGTACTGAAACGCATTACCAGTGACAACGCAGTTAAAAAAATTTACATTGTCGCAACTAATCTGTACACGATGCAACTCTTCTCTGTTTTTGCTCATCGATAAGACAATGCGGTACAAACTTCATACAATATTCCTATTTTCCCAAATCTTCATGTAAAATTAGTCGAATCGTCTCCTAATTGATGTTAAACTCATATTCCGTCATGCGTTGCGTGATTTGGAGATCTTTTGTCACAATTTGTCAACTCTTGGAACCGAACCTGTATTTCAAAAAATCGATGGGCGCTCTATTTTAGCGTCACCGTGAACTTCTTTTTAACATTTAAAACATTCAAACAAACTAGTACGACTTAATTTTATCACGTATACAATTTGCAACACTGCATTAATTTCCAATGAAGTTTTTTCTAATTTACACCAAAGATTTTATGACGACCCACGGAAATATAACGCCGGTGTCCTGCGCAAATAGTACAGCTGCTTGATTTTTGCTTACCCACCCTCTATATATAAAACTGTACTCTATTATATGCTGCTTTACTTATATTTTATTTTCAAGTAATTCCAGTGCTGCATCCTCAATCCGGGAATTAAATTTCCAAACCTCGTATAATACCTTACAAAGTCCATACTTATTTCGCAGACGTTTTTGAGACTGCGATTGATCTCTTTTTCCAGCCCCCATCCAGAGCTTTTTCGCCACGAAAAATTGCAATACTATGCTTATTAATGATATAAACATAGTAGATCCGTAGAAATAACTCCAGATTAGCACACTTCCTGGAAAAAAAAAGATTAATGACTGTAAGATAAATAATATAGTTTGTTAATACCATCAATCCAGCATTGGAAGCCATTCTTGTCTTGCAAATTCGTGTCTTGGGTGTAGTACAGCGTTAAAGCGGTAGATAATATAATCAATGGAAGTCCATAGCCATAACAGAAATATAATAGAAACCAACGAATGTGAGGACGAAAAATAGGTCCACTAAAAAGGGGAAATTTTATAACCGACAATCAAGTATTAACTACCAACGGTTTGTACAATGAGTCACCTAAATCAGATGTGTTAGTTGCAAGCCTGAAAGTGCCCCGTGAAACAGTGGCCGTAACATCCAATATAAAATTTTAGTAGACGGCATGGGCAACATTCTTGAATATTTAATGTTAGTTTTTATTACTTACATGGTAATTCTCCACAGATGAAATGATAACACACTTAACCAATTGTGGGCCGATAAGTGAGATATAAAATATACAAAACTTGTGACATCGCATGCGTGCGAATCAAAGTGATTTGCAATTGGGATAAAAATTATGGCAAGGTGGGCTGCGCATAGCGGCAATGTGAAGTTCACGACGCAGCTACCCTAAAACTGCCATACTACAAAATGGTACAGCTTGTTGAAAAATTTTACCTCAATATCACGCAAATCCGGTATAAATAAGTATATTACTAGAACTGCTAGTAGAAATATCATCGTGATAACAGAAAATGTTGCTTTTAAAGACACTAGTACAACTCCCTTGGTAGTTAGATGAATTGTCCAATTGTGTTGTCTACATACGAGTGCCATTTCAACATTATCGCGTGAATTGTTGGTTAAGCAGTATCTGTAAGTTGCAAATTATTACAATATAAAACAAAGTATTATAGTTATGCAAATTACGAACTTATCAGAATTAATTTTAATATATTCCATGTTTTGGTCAGTTGTAATGATCAAGCTCTCATCTTTATCGTCAACTTCAAAAGCGATCGGTGATCCCGGTGGAGATCTTACAATATCAATTTTTACGCAGATACCAAGCAGGCTTAGATTCGACCCAAGCCAACAGGTGCTGTTTTCCATTATAAATACGTTTCTTTCTGGGCAACATTGTAAGGGTGCGCATTTAACATAAAGGCAACACGAGAAGAAAATTAGTCCCAAGCTTAAGTGGTACATTTCATTATTCCTCTTGTTGCCTAAAAATAAAAGAAATGGAATCAATAAGTTTCAAAAAAATTGTATTAAAAAAAATTTTTGGAAATCGTACTGTTTATAATTTAAAATTATTGTAAATTATACAGTCTCGGCCTAGCCGTGGCAAACTAATCTTTTTGTTTTAGGGGAACGCTATAATTATATTATGACATATTTACATTAGGCCTGTATGACACGTCACAGAATTTTTAACAAAACATAATTTTAAACAGCAGCCTGCAAAACACATAGATATTACACGGAACATGCGAGCATGCGCAATTTTTTTTGTTTATAAGTTATAGTGTGTGTAGAAGGACCTAGCGTTGGGAGATTTTAAGTGGTAAAACATTTACGTCTTTTCCCTCTGTGATAATTGATGAACACTAGAATTTGCTCGTTTGCGCATCGATTTGACGTTTCTGAACAAAATCCTGTAGACTTTAGAGCACGAGCTACAGAATCTTGTACAAAATTCGGTGCCGTGTCATACAGGTCTTACTCATAAATAGAGAATTAAAATTATGCAGGTCATCATCATCAACAGCCTTTCCGTCCCACTGCTGGGCATCGGCCTCTTCTCTGCCACGTGTTTCTCCTCAGCGCTAAGGTCATATTTATTTGAAATTCCCTGCAATGGTTCTAGTTGTATGAAAATTCGAACTTTGTTAGCTAAAACATAACTTGTTGCTTTTGGGAATTTGCAAACTTTTCTGTTTTTACGTAGAGTATCGTAAAATTAGCTTTTATTTGTTATAAGATCTTAAATGCCAAAGTTAATGTTTAATACAATAGTAGTAGTAGTAAATTCTGTTATAACACTGGTTCCTTGATAAGTACCTACTTACAAATTTTTTCCCCACATGAAATAGATCTCTAAACGCGCATTGTAACATACGCAACGAACGATTTTAAAGAAGCAATATGAACAAAGTAATTCATAAAAAACTTTTTCTTTTTTACACAATTGGTAAACAAATACTCCTAAAAGACAGGAAGACGCTACATACACATTGGGCAATATCTAGCTTACAATAGCTTAAAACAAGTTTTTAAAATTGAGACCGTTCTGGTAGATGAGATACAACACACTGTCTAATAATGTAGTTTGGCAGTTACTGTTTTAAGAAAGTAATCAGATGATAATAATAATAATTGTTTGATATACACGGAATAGAGATGGAAGTGTAGGTACTATATTTTTTAATACTAGGATTGCTCGATAACTACGTGGCCTACCAGAAATGGCGCGAATTCGGAGGAATCTCCTTTACCATTCTGTAGAACTATCCTTTATTAGCTTAAATATGACAGTACAGAGCGATCTGTCAATTAGTCTGTTTTTGACAGTACGCCAAAGTGAACGTCTCGTATGATTTTGTAAAAAATGGAATAAACTGAGTTGAGAGCAGTGATAAAGTACTTTCATTTCAAAGGCTTAACACCAACCGAAAGCAAAGCAGAGCTGGATTCAACACTATTGGAATCCGCTCCTTCGTTTTCAATGGGTAAAAACTGGGTTGCCGAATTTAAGCGTGGTCGTGTGAGCACAAATGATGAACCCCGTAGTGGACGTCCAAAAACTACTACTGCCCCGGATATGATTGAAAAAGTTGTAACGGGACCTCTTTATTGTTTACCCAGATGCGACTTACCTCGGGCTAGCTCAACCGCATGGAATGTCGTTTTAATCTCAGGGCGATTCAGGTTCTGCAGAGTTTGAATTTACCCGTTACAATGAAAAATACAAACATAAAATCTAACTCAATTCTTTATTGTACCTCGTATAATAACCCTTATAACTAACTTAACTAACTTAACTACGGCGCAATAACGGTGAACTATCACGAAAAGGAACCTAGTTCGTTTTTTTCGCTTTCGCTTTATTATTTATGAAGCACTCGCGACCGATTGGTTCGTACCCGTTGTCGTCCTTTAAAAGATCAAAAGGCTCACCTTAAATTGGTTTGCGGTGATACAGTTGGTTGGCCGGATCTGCCTCGCGTTGGGTTTTTCTGCGAGTCTCTTCAAAACCAGTAGTTGAGTACGCTCGATTAGGTCGATGGCTGTCTCAATTGTGGTTGGCCGATGATTTTATTTTCACTAGGGGCTCTTCAATCGGGACCCACTTTTTCTGTGTTATTTTCCGAGCCAGTGGATAGCACGGAGCGACTGCCTCGTAGCTACCCTTGTTGGGTACTGCCTCGTTTTTTTTTTCCCCTTACCTTTTCTCTCTACCACTTCCTTTCGACCGATAACACGTTTACCCGCACTGGTCACTATTTGCGGCGCCAACTTCTTAACTTTAAACTTAATTCACTAATCTACCTAGAACATAATCTAACATAAAATATAAAACCAATAAAAACTAAAACTACCCAGGATAGCAATCATTTGCTCCATTACAATATCCCCCTTGATTTTTGATTCTGTGACGTAGTAACGGCAGAGAAAATCAACACTTCAGCATAATGTTATCCTCCCACTACATGCGGTTGGCTGATCCCTTGTTATGAAGTGAGTGGCTTCCTGGGTTGTAGGCCTAACAAGACGATTATTTTTTTTTTTCGAGTGAGCACTTGTAAAATTTATGACTTTCGCTGCGACAAACGTTTTAGTTGATCTGAGCAGTCTTATAGCGTTTTAAATTTACAACATTTTGCGTGGTTCTATATTCATCGGTATTAGGTGAATTAAGCACATAAGCGTTATCGCCCACCTGTGATACCACTTGATACGGCCCCTCATATAGCAAGAAAAATTTTTTAATAACCTTGTCGATAGCCGACGACTGATAGTGAGTCCGAACTAGCACTAAATCACCCTCCTTATATTTGACCGGTTTCATACCTTTATCATGCCTAGCTTCTCGTCTCTGAGCTTTATTTAGTAAGTTTTCACTGGCGAGATGTATCTTTGTTTGTAAGATTGTGTCTCGTCGCGGTGGGAACGGGATCAGATCGTCTATCAACTGGGAAGGCCGTTCCCCCCGTAATAGTTCGTACGGACTAAATCCCGTGGATTCGTTTTCGACGCAGTTGAGCCATTTTTCGATCTGATCTATGTATATCGGCCAATTGGTATGTTTTTCACTACAATAGGCTCGAAATAACCTACCAAGTTCCCTCATTACTCTCTCTACGGGATTTGACTGGGGATGATATATGGCTGAGTATTTTACTTGGATACCCAGACTCGATAACTTCTCAACCCACAGGTTACTGACAAACTGCGTTCCGTGATCCGACAATACCATCTTAGGTCTTCCTAATGTAGGTATAAAGTCGTTCACCATTTTATTTAATAGGGTTTTTGCGTTAGCCTTTTTGATGGGGTATAGTTTCACGTACTTGGTAAATACGTCCCTAATTACGAAAATGTACGCTAAGCCCCCTCTTCCTTGCGGCAATGGGCCAAACAAATCTACCGATAATAGTTCTAATGGTTCTAGAGCCATTACGTTTTTCATGCATCCTTCCTGACTTTGATTATTTACCTTAGTTTTTTGGCAAAGATCACAGGTGGCTAGTACCTTCCTTACTTTGCGTTCCAAGTTGGTGACGTAACACGTCTCGTTTAACAGGGCCACGCATTTCCGTGTCCCGAAGTGGCCATATAATTCGTGGTATTCCCATACTAACTCAGTTACTAGATGATCGGGTATACACACCAACCACCATTCTTCCCCTCTCTTTCCTTTTCTAAATAACAACCCCTCGTGTATCCTAAAATTCCTACTTAATTCTTCCCGCTTCCCTTGGTTATTGTTTTTTAACTCTAGTTTTAGCCAAGCTAAATGCTTGTCTAACTCTTGTTTTCCTTCTAAATTACTCAATAGGTTCCCTAGATTATTCCTCTTTTTTACTTTTGCCCCCACGTGAGCTATGTTGAGTGGCCTACTTCTCTTTTCACCTCCATACCCGTACCTCGATAGAAAATCTGCGACAATATTGTCTTTACCTTTTCTATACACAATTTGGAGTTTGTACTCTTGCAAATAAATGCACCACCTCATTAACCGAGAACTAAGTGTTTTGCAACTGAATAGAAATTCAAGAGCCCGGTGGTCCGTAATTATGGTCGTTGTATATCCCAAAATATATGTCCGGAACTTTTTGCACGCTAGGACGATCCCCAACAATTCTAACTCGGCTATCATATAATGTTTCTCCGCATTGTTTAACGTTCTGCTTGCAAAAGCTATGCTCTCAACTTCACCGTTTTCATTTACTTGAAATAGGTGCGCACCTAAAGCCCTAGTTGAAGCATCAGTTTCGACAAAGAATGGTTTTTTAAAGTCAGGATGTTTAAGTTGCACGGCTTTACCAAATAAATTTTTTATTTCGTTAAATGTGCTACCTTCCTTTTCTCCCCAGTTCCATCTAACTTCCTTTTTTAATAAATTCGCTAGCTGACTCACTAGTTCTGAGTGATTGTTGACAAACCGTTTATAAATTGCAAAATCCTAAAAACGATTGCAAGTCTTTCTTGTTGCTGGGCGCCGGGAAATTTTGAATAGCTTCAATTTTACTCTTGTCTGCACTAATTCCGTGTGGACTGATTATAGTCCTAAAAATTTAATTTCATCCCTAAGGAATACTGACTTATTATTATTTATGGTCATTCCTGCATTGTTTATTTGCCTTAAAACCATGGCTAACTGCCTCGCATGCTCTTCTATAGTAGGGGATGCAATTAGGATGTCGTCTACATAGACGGTGGC
>JABXWE010102179.1:0-94394 GCA_014611495.1 Limonius californicus
AGTCAGGATGTTTAAGTTGCACGGCTTTACCAAATAAATTTTTTATTTCGTTAAATGTGCTACCTTCCTTTTCTCCCCAGTTCCATCTAACTTCCTTTTTTAATAAATTCGCTAGTTGACTCACTAGTTCTGAGTGATTGTTGACAAACCGTTTATAAAAATTGCAAAATCCTAAAAACGATTGCAAGTCTTTCTTGTTGCTGGGCGCCGGGAAATTTTGGATAGCTTCAATTTTACTCTTGTCTGCACTAATTCCGTGTGGACTGATTATATGTCCTAAAAATCTAATTTCATCCCTAAGGAATACTGACTTATTATTATTTATGGTCATTCCCGCATTGTTTATTTGCCTTAAAACCATGGCTAACTGCCTCGCATGCTCTTCTATAGTAGGGGATGCAATTAGGATGTCGTCTACATAAACGGTGGCAAATGTCAACACCTCCGGCCCTAATACTTTATCCATGCACTTGCTGAATACCGCCACAGACACATTCAACCCAAAAGGTAAAACCCTAAATTGATAATTCCGCCCGTTTACTAGAAACGCCGTGTATTTCCGCGAGTCCTCGTGTAATGGCACCTGCCAATACCCACTCGCTAAATCTAATGAGGTCAGATACTTGGTTCCGTAGAATTTTTGTAACAATTCTTCAATTGTGGGTGGTGATTCGCGATCCGGGACTAAAACTTTATTTAACTGCCGCGCATCCAAGCATATTCTTACCGCCCCATCCTTTTTTGTCACAACTACAATAGGATTCATAAATGGCGACGCTGATCTTTCTATAATTCCCCACTGCAACATTCTATTTATCTCTCTATTTACGGCTTCCCGTTTGGAATAGGGAATTGGATAAGATTTTTGATGAAATGGCATATCATCCGACACTTGCAATGTACATTCAAATATCTTGCATTTCCCTGGTTGACCCGAAAATACTCCCGGATACCCTTGCCTAACCTCATTAATGATTTGTTTATCATTTGCAGCCTTGCTTATCGTACTGCACACTGGTACGGCTTGCTCATGCCGTTTTAGATGTTGCGTAAACGCTTCCCTAAAAGGCAATATTGCTGGGCAATGATGGCATTTATAATTGGTGGTCGCAACCGATTTGATACTGCCGTTGTTTCGATGGTCATCTTTACCTGACCACTGGCTGCTTGAATCTTTCGTCGCCACTGCCACACTTGGCACCACATCTTTGTTTACGGTGTCTTTTAAATTAATTAATACTTCCCGGAATACGTGATCTAACTCACTTTCTACACCGTTATTGATCCCCCCAGTTTTTAACTTCCCCTTATCTACACGTCCCATTTCTTGAAATGCCTTCACATCCTGTAATCCATTACGAATATTACCATTACCGTGTACTTGAAATCCTAATTGCGATTTACTTGGTTCACATATTTGGTCCACAAAGGATTGTATATAACCTTCCCCTTTATCTATAAAGCGCAGTGTCTGTTTGGCTACATCTATCGTCACGTCTTTTTTGTACATCCAATCCATTCCTAAGATTGCTGGTGTACTAAGCCCTTTGGCTACTAGAAAAACAATAGCTTGATCCGTACCACCTAACTTGACATTTATTAAAGTTTGCTTTTTAATTTTGCTAATTCGGCCCGTGATTCCCTGAATTGCCAGATTAGCGACTGGTAATACCGGTACCCGGTACCGGTCTTTGGCCCTGATGGATTCGAACACCTCCTCAGACATCACACTTACTGCGCTGCCCGTATCTATTAAAATTGCTTGTTTAACTCCCCCCATCGTGGTTAAAATTCTGGGTACCGGGTCGAACGCTGCCGGATTTTCCTCGCTTTCGGATAGCTCAAGGTCGTTGAACGCTGAATTTATTTGTTTAACTGGGTTCGTATGGCTTATATGCTTATTAAAAAATTGTTTTACAAAATTAAGATGAATTGCTTGTCCCCTACGGATATCGTTCTGAGTAACTGGGACTCGTAACTCAGACAAATTTAGTTTCCCGAGTTTGAGCTTTGTTCTTCCTCGATCTGAGGCCTGCTCGCTCCTCCGGAAGGATCCACATCACGGTTTCCCTGATTACTTTGCGAATAGGGTTGCCTAAATCTATTTTCCCATCCGTTCCCCTCAATTGCTACACAATTGTTGGTGACCGTACGTTGCTGCCTAACCTGGTTCTGATTTGGTCGTTGTTGATGGTAATGATTATTGTCATTAGAGTGATGGGCGTTTCCCCCTCGGTGCCCCCCGTGTGAATTATTTTCTTGATGTCCCCTGTAGTCATAATCACGATTATGTGACATACGCGAGTGTTCGCCGCGGCCATTGTTGTCTTGACCCTGCCCGTCGTTACGCCGGTAATAATTATTATTCACGGTTGGCAGATTTGCACGTGCCTCGCGTTGGCGCAATGGCCTTTCCTTTGTTTTCTTATTATCTAGCTGAATGAGAATTTCTAACAAGTCTTTAATCGTTGTTACTTTGGCGGCTATTAAAAGTGTTTGAATTTCGTGTGGAAAGTGTTGCGACACTGCAACTACAAAACTACGTTCTGTCATCGGTGGTGTTAAATACCGGGTTCGTTTAACCCACCCCCATAAATACGATTCTAGAGTTCCCTGATGTGAGGCATAACGCTTTTGTTCATGAATTTCTAGTCGAATTTGTTCTTGTTTGTCTGGCGACCAAAAGTTATTTATAAAGTCACGTTCAAACTCGCGGAAAGTAGTCCACAAGCGTTCATTATATGTTGCCCAAATGTGTACGTCATTTCCGAGGCAACTAATGGCGACGGCCACTTTCTTTCTTTCTTTTGTTTGTGTTTGATCGAAATGCTCTTCCAAATTTTTTAGAAATTCCATCGGGTGTAACGACTGATCGCTACCATCAAATTTAGGTTTTTCTGGAATCCCATAGTTTAGACTACTAACACTTATTATCCCCCCACTAGCGTTTTGTGAGAATTCTTCGATTTTATTACTTAGTTTCCCTAATTCTTGACCTATACCGTTAACCGGGTCACACAATTTATATTCTACTCTATTTATCCTTTCTTCTATTTCTACATATTTCATTTCCGTGTCACTGACCTTTTGACCTATGGACTTGAAATTTCCCTCGAAACCCTTAAACGTTTTCTCAACTTCTAACTCAAACTTATCCACTTGTTCAATTACCGGCTTTATTTTTTCCTCTATTTCTGATTGCAATTTATTTTCTAGTTCCCCTATCAACTGATCACTGTGCGCTTTACTTTCCATCATTTTCTTTTCTAGCGTAATTATTGCCGCATTTGTACTCTGTAATTCTAATTTTAACGACTCATTAGTGTTTTGAATGTCTGCTTTTAGACCTAGCGTTGTTGCTTTCATGTCAGCAAAAAGCGTCTTGATTAAATTCTCCATGCCCTCACTATTTGTGCCCGTTACCTGTGCTTCTTTGTCCACTTCGCTAATCCCTTCTGCTACCAAATCGCCTACACCACTGTTTCCCTGCTGTTCCCCGCCAGATTGACTTGACCGGTACATTTCCGTTTCCTGTATCATTAAACCCGATCGCAATTTCATAAAGCAAAACTAATGATTCACTGCAAAGTATTTTAACCAGGTATACGCTTTGCTTGCTCGCCCGTTGCCTGTGCCACTTTAGTCATAAATTTTAAGTACTCTGCCGAGCTCACAACAGCGTCGAGCCCTTCGCTTGGGCGCCAAACTGTAACGGGACCCACTCTTTATTGTTTACCCAGATGCGACTTACCTCGGGCTAGCTCAACCGCATGGAATGTCGTTTTAATCTCAGGGCGATTCAGGTTCTGCAGAGTTTGAATTTACCCGTTGCAGTAAAAAATACAAACATAAAATCTAACTCAATTCTTTATTGTACCTCGTATAATAACCCTTATAGCTAACTTAACTAACTTAACTACGGCGCAATAACGGTGAACTATCACGAAAAGGAACCTAGTTCGTTTTTATTCGCTTTCGCTTGATTATTTATGAAGCACTCGCGACCGATTGGTTCGTACCCGTTGTCGTCTTTTAAAAGATCAAAAGGCTCACCTTAAATTGGTTTGCGGTGATACAGTTGGTTGGCCGGATCTACCTCGCCTTGGGTTTTTCTGCGAGTCTCTTCAAAACCAGTAGCTGATTACGCTCGATTAGGTCGATGGCTGCCTCAATTGTTGTTGGCCGATGATTTTAATTTCACCAGGGGCTCTTCAATCTGGACCCACTCTTTCTTTGTTATTTTCCGAGCCAGTGGATATCACGGGGCGACTGCCTCGTAGCTACCCTTGTTGGGTACTGCCTCGTTTTTTCCCCCGCACCTTTTCTCTCTACCACTTCCTTTCGGCCGATAACACGTTTACCCGCACTGGTCACTATTTGCGGCGCCAACTTCTTAACTTTAAACTTAATACACTAATCTAACTAGAACATAATCTAACATAAAATATAAAACCAATTAAAACTAAAACTACCCAGGATAGCAATCATTTGCTCCATTACAACCTGGCGTACGCGTTCGCTGCACTGCAGATAATTTCGCTTGTCTCGAACCCACAGGATCTCTTCGATTTTTCACAAATGGCTGGTAATTTCTGTCAATTCTAGCCCGAGCCAATTCGCCAAAAGATGTTAACTGGCGAAAAAAAAGAACTCTCAAAAGAATTGCACCCAGATTGGAAGCAACTCCCGGGAACTCACATCAAACTATCGATGCCTAAGAACTTCCCAAATGTGTCTTGAAAATTCAAATCGGAAAACTTTCCAAGTCTTAAAACGACTTTTAAATTAACTCAAAACACGTGCACCTTCTATGAGAACTCGTACAGTTATGTTTTTAAACGGAAAACCCAAAAATTCACCATTTCCTGAACCGGAAATACACGAGTAGATGACACGAAATTTCCACAAGGCCAAAACTGAATTAGTCAAAAGCTTAAATATGCAAACCAAAATGCTGTATTGAAAATTTAAATGCCAAACAACCAGGCGCAAGAAATCGCACGTTACAACTGGATGACTCGTAGTAATGGCACCAAGTTTCGTCACCAGCAACTTTTGACAGAAGAAAGTCGTCCCTATTTTGCCTATAGTCTGTGAGGTCTTGCAGAGATAAGCCCATTCGCAAGCATTCTTGTTCATTAGACAAGAGACGAGGAATCCATTGCGAACAAACTTTGCTGTAACCCAGATTACGAACAATATTATGGATAGATTCTACACTCGTACAAACAATTTCTGAAATGTCTCTATTTGAAATTCGACGGTTTTCTCTAATAAGGTCTTCCACACATGCCATATTGTTTTCTGTTAATGCTCTACACCGTGCACCTGGTCGCGGCTCATCCATAGTCCCCTCTTTTCCATTCTTAATTTTCGGCACCATTTCTTCACAGTTGGGTACGCAATACATGCATTTTCATACACTGCTTGCATTTGCGTATGAATTTCAGGTTAGGTTGTAATTTTCGGTATGTAATAATTTCGTTGGGATACCTCTCTCGGAATTTCACAAAACAAGGGTCAAGGAGGAATCGAATAGGTCCATTCTCCGTCAACTTGAAAGCCTTTCCGAAAGTAAGATTCAATAATGAATGCTCTTTGAAATGTATTAAAAATCATTTTAACAATCTGTCAGATTCGTATCAAAAAAAGAGAACTAATTTATCTGACATTATAAACATTCCTTTAGTCTAGTAAAGACGTGACTTTCCATTCCACAGCCCGCTGAGGATCAGCTTTTTTTGGTTCTCTTGATATGATTAGTATTAAAAATAATCTTATTGAAGAATTGCACATTTCAGATATTGTTGACCAATTTTCTGTTAAAAGAGCAAGATTAAATGAATTTGTCGTGACTGTCGTGAACTAGAGGTTAACGCGTTAAACCTCTACGCTCAAGGTCAGGAATTCAATTCCCCGTGCAGGAACATCGAATTTTTAGCGGCCGCTCTCTGGCGCAAAGTATTTTCAAACCAGCTAGGTATTCTATCTATTAAATCTTCTCCGAACTAGTAGTATTTGTACTTGCCTGTAGGTCCTCTATGTCTGTGGTATTTTAAAACACGCAACACAGGCATAGGAGAGAAGATCGCTACATATCGTAAGAGGTAAAACACTCGAAAAAGTGTTATGTTCATTTAATTTTGCCGCTTCTTATGAATTAAAGTTTTATTTTAATTGCCACTCTTAAGTCAATTACTATTTTATAAATTTCAAAAATTAATTTATGGGAAGTTACTTTTTTAAAGCTTCCGAAAGGAAACGCTTGTCGTGCATGTTTAGTCTTTAGCACCGACCGAAAACAGGTCTTAGAATCCTTTTGCCTGCAGAATGGCCCTGGAAATTCTATGCTTCCCGGAAGTTCCACGTGCCAGATTTTGTTCTAGAATTCTTGCACCATATTTCGTCATATGGTGAAATCTTCCAGCTGTTGGAGATTCGCGTTGCGTTTTCTCGGGAGTCGATTTAACATCTTCGTTCGACCCGGTTGCCGGTTAAAACCTCGACCCCGAAATCAAGTACTGCAAGGGCGGCTTGTGTAATGGAGTTTTATGGCAGCGCCTCTGCTAAATTAACATATCGTGTTGTTTTCTCGCCTGGGCAAAAGAATCTTCGACTTGTGTGTCGGATTAAAAATATTGTGTAAGCGTTAGCTTTTGGTAAAGACAATTCAGATAAATTGTTTCCTCGACTTGTGTCAGATCGAAGCCTCCAACCCCGTGAATTCCTTCAATAAGCCGTTGCAAGCAAGCAAGCAAGCAAGTGATAATCTCGTAACATTGGACAAAAGTATTTTATTTCTAATGGTAATTTTACATAATATGGTGGGTTGTTACGAGCCAAACGAGTTTTTTCGTCGACCCGCAACAGGATAGGTAGAAAGAGGCCTACAGCTTAGATCAGAGGAGTAGGGGTGGTTCACGGAAGCCGCTTACGGGAGGGAAATCTTCCTAGTTGTGTACAGGGTAGATCAAAATTAACGGGCGTCACCTTCCAAATCACAGCAGATTACCAGTTCTCATGGAAAGCCGAGAAGCCAGCAGATTACGGTAATCGGACTCACCTTTAATGTGCCTCCTCCTGTATATAAAGCTTATAAAGTTCATGCACACAATACAATAAAAATACACAAAAATAAGAGATGTGGACATGATACAAAAATTATAACAATTACATTGAGAATGTTAATATTTATGGTTAAATAATTAAAGATTTTGTTGGAACGTTCGAACTGAAAGAGGTTCGCCGTCAGTGGCTTGCGATATTTAGTTCCTCAGAACAGATCTACGCAGCCAGTGGCGTCGGAGTTCACAATGTAGGAATACGCCTTACTTAACCAAAAGAAGAAAGAACAACTGGTGACTAAAGGTCGCTTTACGTCGCATTTAAAAAAAGGTTCAGCACTTGAAACTTGAAAATTTAGCTCAGAAAAAGTTTTCACCACACAATTAGCTTAGTGTTGTTCGGTAGGAAGCAGAGACAACTGGGGTATTCCTAAGATCTTCAGGAAGCGGGAAAAATGCTGGTACGCCCCTGAAGATTGGATCGCTTTTGACAGGGCTTTTTCGGCGTCGAGAGAGAAGAGGCGGGAATTTCAAATGTCAATATCTCCGCCGCTGGACGGGAGCATCACTTACAACAGTTCGAAAAAACAGAACTTCCACGGGTTTCATCGCTTTTATCCGATACAAGTCGAGAAAACAAATTCACTGAATTGTTTTGGTAAAAAGCTGACACTCTGCTAATATTTTTTATCCGACGCAATTCGAAGATTCTTTCGCCTAACGTAAAAACGAAACGGTAACTCAATTAGCAGAAGAGCTGCGACGGAATCCGGTATCCAAAAGAAAACAAGTCAGTTCTCTCCCAAAGCCTAGCGTTCACCCTTTTTTTAAATTTATTAACGATCCCTGCGATGGAATCGGGTGACGGAATCGACCAAAGGTGGAAATTCGATTGCGAAATATGGTGCAATAGTTGTGGAACAAATTCCCACACATAAATTAGCAGAAAGCGTCCAGGGCCAAGCGCGCAGACAAAACATTAATCGGCAATTTTGCATGCTAACAAAGAAAGGTCGACACCAAACTGTATTTGGAAAATAATAATATAGTAATCGGCTTAAGACCGACAATTAAAATACGACTTTAATTTAGATGAAATGGCAAATTCAAATGAGCATAACAGGGTTGCTTAACCCCTGTCCTTATCCCCCTTAAGTTTAAGGCGTCGCATGGTCAAAAATAAGTTACTTACATTTTCTTAAATTTTTTGGCTGGTTTTCTGCTGACTTATCTGAATTCTTAAATTTGTACTGCAAAATTTTACATTCGAGAGGCAAATTTCCTAGGCACACCCTCCCGCCGACGCGACGCCTACATTCACTTCAGCTGTATAAAATTCTTACCATCTACCCTGCTTCACAGCACCCTGCTGAAGTTAAATACCCAATACTTACCTACACACAGTAAAGGTCGTACAAATTCTTAATTTTGAGATCTTTGCAATATTTTATATATTTTTCTTCCTTTTGCAGAACGCATTTCGGGAACTCTAATCTCGTTCCCAAGATTGGCAAAGAATAGGATACTGGGTGCTGTCCCTTCGAGCACTAATACCATTGACGTTATAATGAATGGACAGAGCGAACCGTATACTGTATACTGGCTAACAGTGACCCACAGCAAAGAGAGAAATAGTTGTAATCCATGCCGTTAAAGCGCAACAAAGACGGAACGAATTGTACCACGTGACTGTGGGCAGAAACTTACCCGGCGCTCATTGCTTAATATGTGAATATGCCGTATCATTTTAAATCGTAGGGTTTATATTAAAAATTCTGTTATTATTTTTATTTAATACTTCTAAGTAACATAATATAGCGATAAACCGATAACATACAATAATATAAATACCTTAACACAGGACACATGTGGTTACGTATAGGAAACCGCTTAGAGTAGTAAGTCTTACAGATGTTTCTACTTTTTAAATTTTGATCTGCAAATTTGTTTGCATTTGTTTTAGGCAAACCTTAAAATTAATTTTAATGTCAAATTTTAAAATTTGTTTTTTAAATTATTTATTAATAACATACACATTTTTAATACTGAGTGTTAATAGTGCCTTCGGATTTAATTCCTGCCGTTTCTTAGCAATATGCAAATCCTAAAAGAGTGCATGTAATTATTCAAATACACCATTAGTAATTTTAGTAATTTTATTGGTTTTTAAATAATATCAGTTTTGAATATTTATGTCTAATTCTGTTTTTCTGTTCATTCAAACTTTGTGTTCGGTGATGCAATCTAACATTAAAATAGGCTTTTAAAATTAATTTAACAAGTTGCACAATGTGATTTTCAAGCGGATCCTGATCCAATACATGATTTTCTAATACTGTAAAAATATTATCAGCTTTTATAATAATTATTTTTTGTGCCTTAACAATTAAAATATTCAAAATATTGTTCTGATGAAAATTTGATGTTGTTGTAGACCGGAACACATTTTCTGCTGCTTTACAAATCGTTAGGCAGTCGTTATTATAATCTAACATTACCTATGAAATGATGGGCCACTCTTTTTATAACGATTTGTGCAACCATAACTGGAACATGACATAACCATTTTCGTTTTCTGTTCAATTTAGTAGGCAATTCTTGTCATTAAAATAAACGTTAACGTACGTACGTTACTTAGGTAAACTACTATGAGCTTATGCAAGTCAATGCAGCCTGCGTCCCTTTTTGCCCACACCCACGTGGTTCGTGTCTTTCGTCTCTCTCTTTAGTCTCGGTCAATGCTTAGAACTAACGCTATGTCCATTCAGTTATAACGTCAATGCTTTCCATATACTGTAGTCATCTCTGGAAAGGGACATTACATGCTGTTGGAACGTTTCATTTCGTTTGAGTCTATTAGCAATTTGATTGTAGCTTGTTTTGTTGTGATTATTGCGTGTACGTTGCCAAATTGCCCTAGCTTTCCTCCTTTCCTTGACAAGTTCCAATACTTCTCTAGGGATATTCTGAGAGTTGGGTTTTTGTATTTCCATGCAGCCTTTTGTATAGTAGTTATGAATTTCTTAACTCCACTGTCTAGTTCTTCTGTCGTTTTTAGACTTACATTGGTTTCAACGTGTTGGTCCATATGTTCTTTGAAAGCGTCCCAGTCTGTCCGTCTATTACATAGAGTTGGTTTGACTTCTTTCCTAAATATTGTAGCACTGATAGTAACTATGACAGGTGTGTCGTCGGAAGATAAATCATAGCTGGATGTGATATTTACATAGTTATTTGAAATACCTTTAGCAATGAAAAAGTCTAATAAATCAGGGATTTTGTTTGTGTCCGTTGGCTAATATGTTGGGCTACCTGTTGAGAAATATGCGTAATTATTGTCGGTTATGAGCTTATTAAGTTCTCCGCCTTTTGTGGTTATGATTCTACAGCCCCATCTGGTATGCTTCGTGTTAAAGCCTCCACCTACTAAAAATCTTTGACCTAGAGCGTCAAAGAACGGCTGTAACATGGGTTTGGTTATGTTGTGCCGAGAGGGGCAATAGGCTGCCGCTATTACTATTTTGCTCGGAAGTTTGTTGACTTCTATCACTGTAGATTGCAAGAAGCTTTCTTCATACTTTAGAAGTTCGTGGTGTATTATTGATTCACGGATAATAATGGCTGCTCTACCATGTGCCGTACCATCCGAATTTTCAGTATGGTAGATAATATAATGCGGTAGTTTTATATGAGTTCTTACAGTATAGTGGGTTTCTGATATAAATAGGATGCCGATGATATTAAGACTAAGGACTACTTCAACTTCCTGTTTTTTTGATTGGAGGCCGTTGGCATTCCAGTGAGCAATTCTTAAGAATTGTGCCATTATTGAACTATTTTATTAATTACTGTTGTGAGCATGTTCAATATCATGCTGGTTTGTTGTAGTAGTTGATTGAACATATCTTTGAACTCATTTGAAAATTGTGTAAGAGTTGGGTCTTGGGGCGATTGCTGTTTATTTTTGTTTGTTTGTTCGTAGCTGGTATTTGGTGTCTTCCAATAGTTCCTCACCGGCAAAGGAGGAAAACTGTGTGCTTCTAGCTTAAAAGAGGCACGTGTGTTTCTCTGTGGTTGTATATTCTTTTTAATCTTATTTTGTAGATCTTGGTAGATTGAGCAACCCCTATAGTTAGCGGGGTGCGCACCATTACATAGTGCACAAGGGTCTCTTGTTTTATTGCATGTTGAAGTACTATGAGGTCCACCACATTTCACCCAGGCATATGGTCGGTTGCAGTATGATTTAGTATGATTATAATTTTGGCATCTTGTACACTGCACCAGGATTGTGCTTTTGTGAGGCGGTTCTACAGAAATTTTTATATTTTGTAAGTACTTTAGATTATAGATATCTTTATTATTGCCAGATGGTTCCAGATCTACGAAAAATAAGGGTAGCGCTTCTTTAGTTTGCCTATGTTTTATGTTGATAATGTTTCTAACTATGTGGTTATGAGCAGCTATTATGTCAGCTACTGGAATTGTTGGATGTATGTGTCGTAGGGCCACTCTGTATGCACGCTCTTGCTTGATTTGGTATGTGTGATGGATGACATTGTTTTCTTGGAAATGTTTGACGAGATTTCTGTACACATCTGGATTATGAACATTAATCTTGACCACGTTGTCGGCCATACTTTTAGTTTTATGTTGTTCTAGTTCTAGAATATGTTGTACGCTTTCTATCACTTGCTGGTAGTTAATAACTCCGTGCACGAAAATTGGACGGGGGTTTAGGTATTTTAGTTGGACTTTCTTTATCGACGTTATTTTGATTGTTGCTTGTTTAGTGAGCTACTTCTGTTAAACTAGCGAATTTGTTTTTTATTTTTATAATCCCCTGGGTCCGTCTACCCTTGGTTCCGGAGACACTTCAGCCAATAAGGCATATTGTGTACCCCCTGGTATTTGCTCACACCCAGTCCGTGATCTTACTTCCCTGTACCAAGGCGTACAGGCCACTCACGGGGTGCGTATCAAAGTCCTCCGGTTCCATGTATGGTTGCCCGAATATGCGTTGTCTTTTTCCAGCCAGCGCATTACAGCTGCATAGGATGTGCATTGCGGTTTCTGGTGCCTCACTGCAGAGTCTGCATGTGGGGTCACCATCGAATTTCTTGATCCTGATCAGGTGATCCTTAACAGTGCCCTGTTAGGAGGCCCGTAAGGATTTTTAGCTGCATCCTGCTTAGCTTAAGCAGTTCTATTGCTTTATGCCTGCAAGGTCCTTTAATGAGTGCCTTGCTATGGGTTAACCCTGGTCTCTCTAGCCAGTAGGTTTTGTGTTGGTTGCAAATCCAGTCGCTGATTACGCTACGGATTGCATATCTTGATACTCCCAGTGCAGGTTCAGGCCCGTAAAACGGCCCTGCAGAGCCCTGTCTTGCGAGTTCATCCGCTTTTTCATTTCCTACGATCCCACAGTGGCCCGGCACCCAGAGCAGCCTCACAGTGTTCTGTCCTGCCAGGTCGTTGAGTACTTCGTAGCATTCCCAGACCAGTCTAGATGAGGCCTTGGAGCTAGGGGAACTTCTCTTCTCTGTTCGGCGGGTTAGACTAGCCTCCTGCCCGGGATACGTGCAAAGATGGCTCATGGAACCTACTCCATTACTCCATTACCTACTCCTATAATCAGAAGAAAAATAAGATCAGGAAATGTTCAATTAAGAAATATGAAGTTGGTATCGGTTCCTGCCAAACCGGGAGTCAAAAATAACATTAGAATATTCTTAAAATTGTGCATTTAGAAGATATGCTTCAGATTAATATTTCAACGTAAAATGTTTAAAAACAACAACGTTACACGCTGTTACCTCATGTCGTGGTCACCCGGTATACCTACGTGGCGTTTCAGACTACCCGTTCCACCATTTTTCTTTTGAAACGCTATAAGCTGTGAAGCTGACGACAAAATATTTGCTACCAAAACATATGCAAAGATTTTATTGGTACTGCTAGAATTTTCCAAGGTAAAGCGGAAGTAGGGAAACCAGGAAGTAAATTTGAAATTTCAATAGGTCATGTTTGGTATCCTTGAATAAGGATTTTATAAATAATTCTATTATATTTGAAATATTTTTTTGATATCTTCTAAAGTTGAGAAAATAATTTAAAAATAGATAAAAAACGATTGATATAGTTATTATGATTTAAAAATCATAGTAGGTACATGTCATTTAGTTGTTAATTCTAATTCAATTGTTCCAATCTTTAGAATTTGTTGTTGAGTTCTTCTAATGCTGGTGACTCATGTTTAGCTCAGTTATTCCTATTTTCAACTCTTATGATTTGTGTCTGTTCGGCAATTATAATTTTCTGCGTTTACATATTATTCTTAAGTAATTTTGCTTTTAGTTCTTTCTTCTTTAAAAAGAATCGTGGAGTTGCCATAGGAACTCCACGATTCTCATCCCACCCCGCTTACCTCGGATCAGCGCACGTAGCGCTATGCACGAGTCTAACATGCCCCACCCTTGTAAAACCCCCCCAACTATGCTACCGAGTCACTCCCGCTGCTCCAGAATTAATTAAAATTTGGGCCACAACGGGAGTCGAACTCGGGTCAACCGGTTGCGAAGCGGACTCTCGCCCACTGCGCCACCCGGTTGCCTTCTTTTAGTTCTTTGATTTCCAAAATACTACCCAAGAAAGATTTGATATGCTGATGGTATTGGGTGAATGCCGTTCCTTTTTTATTTTAATATCGACCTGCGATGTTGCTTCCTCCATGTCTCGCTGCATACAATAGCTAGTTGCATTTGCACATACTATGTGTAAAGGTTTGTTGTGCATGGCAATATATTTCAGCATACAGCAGTGAGCCATGTAGGAAGCTACTTCGCAGGTCGATATTCAAGGTAAAAAAGGGTTAAATTCGCAGAAAAGTGGGCTACAAACGTCAAAAATAGAATAGTGACCAAAGTTGTGTATCACCAGGTGGGAATCCAGATTCCAGTTGCTGTACAAAGACACCCTTAAAGTAGCTCTAAAATATTATTACAGTTTAAATAATTTGTAAGCGTTGTCCGTTACAGACCAGATACAAGTTCAAATAAGTTTGTTCATCTTTAAGTTTAGAACGCAGCAAATCTACTTTAAGGAATTTTATAAAACCGAAGGATACAGTAAACAGCAAGGTTACCTCCAATCTTTAATTAACCAGTAACAGAACGACGACGACGTTGGCATGGCACCTGCGAACACTCCGGAGAGTCGACGAAACAGTTTTAAGAAAAGGCTTCAAAATCTATATAAGAGGATACAATAAATGGAAAAACTTTTGGTTCCTACGTTCCATCTTACGGTATGTAACAGCAAATTTACAGTCCACAGCTCAGACTGAAATGTGTTACTTAACACAATTGTGTGCAGAAACTGTTGGTTATCGTATATCTACAGAGGCTTAAGAAAAAACATGTACGTGTGATGTATGTGACCTTGCTGGTTAAAGAATCGTTTAAAGATATTAAATACAAATTTCCTGTTGAAGGTTATACTTTCCTTATTTGTGACACATATTTCGGAGTAATGGGACGAAGAAAAAAAGTTGCAATGTTACGGTTCCCATGATTCTTGTTCGCACTATAGTTACTGACAAGCAAATTGATCCCTTCCTCATTACGGTAATAGAAAGGTTTCACATTTAGAAGTCTGTGGCTTAAATAAATTTAAATATAACCGAAATAAAAAACTGTGTTAAGTTTAAAACGTCATGGAAACTTACAACAAACAAAAAAAATTGAAATCAAGTAGAAGATTTTGTTGTTATCGAAACTGCAAAAAAACCCATGAGGTAGCCTACCTTTCTATAAGGTAAGGAACGTAACAAATACGCCTTCATACCGTACTAAGAATAATAAAAAAATTATATTGAAAATATCTATCAGTCTTCAAATGAAACAGTTACTACCTAAATATTTTATTTTTAGGTTTTAGTTGTTCGACTTATTATAATTTCTTACAAATCATTCTGTTTTTAGAAACACTACGTTAAGTGCTATTTAAAAATAAATGACGTCAAAATATATATTGCATAAACTAGCTACAACATACCATAACGTTGGATATACTACGTCTTGACTTGAACTACTGATATTTACGTTTTAGAATTTTTTCAAATTTATTTTGTTTAAATCCGAAGAAATGTTTAAAGAATAACTATCATTTCTGTACAGTCCTTTCACTCCCAAGCATGTGCGGTGTTCTTCTGTCCTATGCCTGTAAAGTATGTGTAAACTAATGTAGGCAGACATAGAGGACCTACCGTTTAACGAGGGCTCCAAACAGCGAGAAGTGCCTTGTACTTCTGTAACGTGCGATTTCTTGCTCCTGGTTGATTGGCATTTAAATTTTCAATACAGCATTTTGGATTGCATATTTAAGCTTTTGACTAATTTAGAATTTACCTTGTGGAAGTTTCGATTCATCTACCCGTGTGTTTCCGGTTCAGGAAATTGTGAATTTTGGGTTTTCCGTTTGCAATATAACTGTGCGAATTCTCAAAGAAGGTGCACGTGTTTTGAGTTAATTTGGAAGTCGCTTTAAGACTTGGGAAGTTTTCTGATTTGAATTTTCAAGACACATTTAGGAAGTTCTTAAGCATCGATAGAGTGATGTGAGTTCCCGGGAGTTGATCCCAATCTGAGTGCAATTCTTTTGTGAGAGTTCTTTCGCCAGTTAACATCTTTTGGTAAGCATAGAAAATCCAATTTCTCTTTTTCACTTTTAAGACCATTGAAATTATTTAGGCGAATAGGCTGGGGTTAAAATTGACAGAAATTACCCGTCAATTGCGAAAAATCAAAGAGATCCTGTGGGTTCGAGACAAGCGGAATTATCTGCCGTGCAGCGAGCGCGTACGATAGGTGTGGATCGAGATAACGAGATCGCAGGTGTGCCAGTTCCTTTCATATTCAATTTTTACATGTAATTTCGAGGATACGAGGGGTTCCAGAAAAATTATAGTTTAATAGTAAGAAATCGTAGTAAAACTTGTAATTATACAGGGTGTCTCAGAAAGAATGGGCCAGCGTTTAATCACAGATTTTTTAGGTAAAAATAAACCGATTGAACCTAATATACCTTAGGCAGAAAGTCCTTCCTTAAGAAGTTATAGGGTCTTAAAGTTCAATTTTTTATTTTTTCTTTTTATTGTAATTTCTACAACTTTAAAGTCATTTCTTTCAAATTTGGTACACGTACTTACTATTATGCAATATAGTGACAGAATTATTTTCATTAACCAGACTTGACCGTAAGAGGCACTTAACCTACCACTGAAATATTATTTTAGCTCTAACTTTGTTATTAGTAGAAAATTTTAATATTTTAGGTTATTTTCTGAAATAGGATTAAAAATTACAAAAATAAGGTACTCTTAGTTCATACGCGTAAGAGCAACCGTTTGCCTTAAAATGCTTGTCCAAGTTTTGGGTTGTCGTAACGACGTGCAATTATTAGGTGGCCATGATCACAAAAACAATGGGTAGTGCTTGTGACCTACAGTAAAGAAAATGATAAGTTAATTAAATACCTTGGTGTTATAAAAATTGTATTTTTAATTTCTGTTTTGTGTTTACGAAAATGCCTCGACATTCGTTATGGCGACGCATTTTCGTAATCAAAACATAAATTAACACCTTCCGATTTTCAATTCTAGAATTGGAATCCGAATTTCGATTCTGAAACGGAATTTCAAATCTACTGACGCTCCAGAATCTATTGTTACAACTAAATGATCGGTTCCGATTCTGGAATCGTTTGACAGAGCTAGTATATAGTAAACCGAGATTATTTATTAAGCCGAAAGGAAATAACTTTCTGGTGATCTGTAGTTCTGTATGTGTTGTTTGAAGTTATGTCTGTTGCTGTAGGTTAAAAAATAGAATTAGTAGTATATTAGTGTAATGTAATGTGTAAAATCTTCAGTGCTAAAGCCTTCCGTCACCAATGCAACTCTTTGCACTTTCACTATATATGACGGAGAGTTGTGAGTTGAAATTCATAATATTATAGATGCGAGACTAGCAAATTGCAAATGTATGGTTATTTAAATTGCTGAAGCGAAATCCGCTTTCGGAACTGAAAATTGATTCTAGAATCGAAAATCGATTCGTAATTCTATAATCAGAGAGCGCATCGCAATTGTAGGGATGGCATCCGATTTTCAGCTCTAGATTCTGGAATTGAACTTCAACTCTAGTGACTCTGCAGAATCGATTCCTATATCTAAATCATCATCATCATCCTCAGCCCCTCTAGTTCATTGTTAAACATAGCCCTGCTCCAGATGCTTCCAATTTTCTCTATTTTGAGCAACTGCGATCCAGTTGGTCAAAATTCTCTTAAGATCGTCCTTCCATCTAGTTCGCGATTATCGGCTCGCGGTTTCCATTCAACGATCTTTTTTGTCCATCGACCGTCTCTTAATCTTGCTAGGTGACCTGTCCAATTCCATTTTTGTTTTGCAATGCGTATTGTAACATCCTGAACGCCCGTTCTTCTTCGGATTTCTTCATTTCTGATTCTGTCTCTCAGGATTAATCCAAGCAAAGATCTTTCCATTTTACGTTGCGTGACTTGTAATTTCTTGGCTGTTGTTTTGGTGAGAGTTAGTGTATCTGCTGCTCCATACGTTAGGACCGGGAGAACACATTGGTTGAAGGCTTTTCTTTTCAAACTAGTTGGATTGTCGGTCTTAAAAACATCTCGTAATTTTCCATATGCGGCCCAACTTAGACTTATTCTCCTTGGTAGCTCACACGTTTGGTTATCTCTACAGATTTTTATTTTGTGCCCGAGACAAATACATTTTTCGACGGTTTCGATTTTTGTATTCTCAAGTTTCATCTGGTTACTAACTACTAGGTTGGGTCATCATTTTGGTTTCATCATAATCCGACTTTTTGCGTTACTTCCTGTAATTTCCATAAGATTTCGTTGGCCTTTTTATATGCGTCCGCTGTTAATATTACATCATCTGCAAAGCAGAGATGGCTTAATTTTACTCCATCAACAGTAACTCCTAGGTTTTCCATACTCCGTCATTTTCAATGCGTGTTCTAATACCGAAATGAATATTTGTGGAGATTCGGTGTCTCCTTGTCTAATTCCTCTATTAATTTATTTTGTTAGTGGTTTTATGGAGCTTTACAGTTGTTGAGGCATTTTTGTATATTTGGTGGACGATATTGGTATATCTATGGTCAATTCCGCTTGTAGGATGGCAATAATTTCCACGGTGTCGAATGCTTTCTGGAAATCAGCGAATATTAGGACTAGGGGTCTGTTATATTCTATTGTTCTTTCAGTTAGGATTTTAATAAACTGCATGTGGTCGTTCGTTCCATAACCCGAGGAAAATCCAGCTTGCTCGCTGGGTTGATAAAATTCTAGTTTCCTTTCCAATCTAGTGGTGATTAATCGGGTGAATACCTTGTACAGATGGTTTAAAAGGGTGATGGGTCTATAGTTTGTTTCGTCGCCTTTCTTGTGGAGAAGTATAGTTATTGAGTTGTTCAAGCTTATAGGTATATTCTGATTTTCTAAACACAAGTTGAACAGTTTTTCCAGCCTATCGATTAGTGTGGGTCCTCCCAGTTTTATGGCTTCTATAACAATCCCGTCTTCCCCTGGAGCTTTATTGTTTTCCATTTTCTTAAGAGCGTTGTAAATATCTGTTTTGGTGATATCGGGGATGTCTTCAGATCCTTTGTTCATGACTTTAAAAGCAGCTGGTTCTAGTTCTAGGTCAAATTGATTTCTATGTAAGGTTTCATAAAACTATTCTACTACACCTAATATCTCGTCTCTGTTTGTTATTAGCTTTCTATTTTTGTTCTTTAGTTTGTGAATTTCCTTTTTACCCTTTGTCAATTTCCTTCTTAGTATTCTTATACTCTTATTTTCTTCGATGGTCTGCATAATCTTATTTTTGTATTTCCGTATGTCCTTAATGGCTTTTGACACTTCCTTGTTGATGGAGTTTATTGTTGCTGATCTATATTTTGTTTTGCTTCATTATCGTGTTAATTATTAGGTCGTGCAAGACCTCTATGTCATTTGTCGGTTGTTTATTTTACAAAACTTGACTGATGTATTCTTCAAATTCTTTTCCATTTCTTGGCTGCGTTCAGGCTTTTATTTTCCGCTTTCTGATTATCTTATTGCGCTGAGATGAAGTAGGCAATCTCGTTAAACGTTTTGCCGTTTGGACTCCTCCATGTCCATCTTCTATGGAGTTTCTTGTAAAAGAAACTATTCATATGGAATAATTTTTTTTCTATTAATCAGTTTAGTAGCGTATCACCTCGAGGGTTTCTGCCTGGACTACCAAAGTTTCCTAGGGCATGCTCTGATGCGTCATTTATTATTCCAATTTTGGCGTTGAGGTCTCCGCACAGAATGGTAAAGCATGTCGGGTTTTGTTCGAATGCTTTGGTCACGTCGTCATAAAAGATTACTACTACGTCATCTTTTGCGAATTCTGTGTTTAGACCTGAATAATTCTTAGCATTAGACATGCTACTCCTGTAGATATTTTCTCTATGGTAACAATAAATTCTGCTAGCTTCTTATTTATTAGGAAACCTACTCCACTCATTGATTCATGTTCTTCTCCCGCATGATAAAATATATGTCCAGATTTTAACGTTTGCAGTTGTTCGCCATGTCTTCTGGTCTCAGTAATTCCGACTATATCCCATGAGACTTTTTCTTTTTCTTCCTCTACTTCAATCAATTTTTCATCCGATAGTAGCGTACTTGCATTATAGGTATCCACTTTTAGTTTTATCTCTTTTGCAAATATCATTCATCCAGTCGAATTCAAGTTTTTGTCCCCCCCCCCATAATCCTTGGGAGAGACTGACTGGATTTTGAATCCTATCACCTGGGGTATTACAGTTTTAAAGCTTGACATCTTGGCAGTCTTAAGATCTTAGGGCTTGTGGCTTAAAAACGCGTGTTGGTGAGTTTTAGGGTGCAGTATATGGCAAGGATAAAATAGGGTTTTTTGTTGGCGTTAAGGTTGGGACGACTCCCTCCTAGTGTTAGGAGGTGGAGGAGATTCGTTACTCACGTGGGTAGGGTCGTTTCCTTGAAGTGGTCCTATCCTCCACCAGGATCGTAGAGTAGTGTCCACCCGCTGCCCTACATCTAAATGATCGGTTTCTATCCTGGAGTCAGAATCCTTTGTACTATAACTAGTATAGTAAACCCACTTTATTCATTAAGCCAGAAGATAATAAGTTATTGATGATCTCCAGTTTTTAGATGTTTCTTTAAGTTAGGTATGCTTGTTGCTGTATGTTAAAAATAAATTCAGTTTTGAATTAATGCTTTAGGTAACATAGAGATGTTAGCAGTAGAGAGTGCCACTGCTTATCACTACTACTGCTATATTTTACAGTGTATATGAGGGACGTTGCGAGTTGAAATGCCAGATAGTATAGATGCCAGACTAGCTAATTGAAAAATGTGCGATTATTTAATTTGCTGATTAGAAAATGGAAATAAATATTTAACAAAAGCAAAATCCTACACGGCCTTGATATGGCGTACATAATTTGGGAGCCTTGGAGTTTGAACAGGCTTGTTTGAGAAGGGTTCGTAACTTACCAAATTTGGTTGCCATGTAAATATAGCAGCAAAGTAAAGTAAATACAACTATCGGCTATTGAGTGCAACTAGCAAAGGGAAAATTCAAAGAAGGTTCATGAAAACTAATCTGCTTCTAAGATACATTGAATGTACACAAAGGGAAAGCCTTATCCCTGCTTCACGATACGGATGTTATACTAATAAACTATTTATCGTAAGTTACGCCTTTGAGCACTCAAAGCAACTTCTGGAAAGAAAATCTCTTTGTTGTTACAAACCACGCTCCACGCACTTGCTTGTTTATTAGCCTTCTCCTCCACGCGAAGTATGATTTTGTGATATTAAAATATATTCAGAAAGTAAATAAACTCATTTTTCTCCAAGAAATTACTGATTGTGTATAACACTCATTTGTACATAATTCTACATTAAGTCCCTTAATTTGTCATAATTTGCGTGGGTCGAAATAAAATTCCTCTAATTGGTTACGGAAATGTTCCAGGAGGGACTTAAAATCCGTGATAAATACCCCGAGGCTGTAATAAATTAGTTATTTTTAATTGTCGCCTTAATGTGCTTTTTGTGCGAGTAAAACTCCGTGAAAGTTTGAAGATTCCCTTGAGCATTTATGAGAAGCCACGGGACTTGGAAGTAATAACAAAAAAATCAGAAAAAGCGACAATATTTTCCAACCTGGAGGGGCTTGAGAGTGCGCCGCGACGCCGGTTTGCGCTTATAAGAGTTCTACAGTTGGCAAGCATCGCAGTCATCCGGACGCTGTGCGTCGGTTTATTCAAATAAGGCGGAAAAGGCGCGTGAATTTAATTTCTGGAAGTTTTAAACAACGCATAAAATTAAATTCTGAAACTTAATTTTTGTGATAAGTGGAATTCGAACTAATTTAATTGAATACGCTGTGGAACTTTGCAGCGATCACGTCTGTTGTATAATTTTACTGCTGTAAGTCATATATAATTTTATTTTTAAATTAAATTATGTGCTCGAGCGGGGGTTATTTTCCAGTTGGGTGAATAGCACAAATAATTAAAACTAAGCACGGCACTGTTACATAAAGACTCCTGTTTTCTCAGTTTCTCCGCCCCATCTTCCGATTCCGAATTAACTCTAAACGAATCTTGATAGGCACACAAATGTTCTAAGCGGCGTTATTTGCGTCTAAGGTTCGGATAAAGGGGTCCAATTAATTCATTCAAAAGTAAGCTATTTAGAAAGTGTAAAATTGCTCTGTCGAAAGTTTAATTCAGGATGTAATTCTTTAAAGCGCTTACAAAGTTAAATGACGTTTTTAAAAATAATAACTTTGATTAAGTTACACGGATGGAAACTTCGCGGAAATGAAGCCATTAATGTTTCACAAGCAAAAGGAGGTGTTCCGTTTAATTTTAATTATGATACCTGGAAAAACTGTTGTATTAAGTTTTCTCTTTGAAATTGGGATTTTTATATATAATTATCACCTCTAAAAGAATATAGATAAATTAATTAAGAAAAATAAATAGAACTATGTTAATGTAAATTTTTATAGTGTGTATAAGTAATTAATTACATAATAATGGAAACGCAAACAAAAGTGTTCTAACTGAAAATCCGGATAAAATATCTTCATATCGGTTTCATAAAATCCTGTCCAAACTTTGTAAGGTCAAGGCTAATAATATTTATAATGAGGAAAGTTACATAAGCTATGTGCATATTAAATGCGGAAAAAATTTAAAATTGTCTTCTACCAGGAAAAGCTTTCTGTGGGAAAATAAGAAAAAATTGTCGCTTTCGTTAGTCTAATGTCGGTCATATATATTAGTCTTATTTTTTATAAAATATTCTTTCCGAAGTAACAATAATTTGAAAAAGCTATATGTGAAAAAACTGGAATTTTGTAACCATTTTGCGCTTACTCTCGTCACTAATATTATAATTAATGGAAATCATATTCGTATTTTGTTGTACAAGATTATGCGGGCAAATGTTCAAAGTTTCCCATTGATATGCAACTCAAACAACTAACTTTTAAGCTGTTTGTGTTAGCTCTAATCACTAATATAAAAAATTTTATGTAAATTAATCGTGTTAACCACATTACATTCTATTATACAGGGTGTATCAGAAATAGGTACAAATGTTAAATCCGATGGTAGATTACAATATATACAAACTAGAAAAAACATTTCCTTGCAAATGTGACCCTTAACATATGAGAAAATAATAATTGTTTTGCGTACCGCAGGATAATAACACAAATTTGAGTTCAAAGACATGTCATGCAAAGGAGAGTAAGATAGAAGTGCAATCAAATTTCTTATCACCTGCCACAAACCAATGCTATTAGGTAGGTCAGTAATTTCAATTCTATTTATCACAAGCCAGACAAGTTTTTACGTGTTTGCCACTTTTGGATTTACTTTACAATTAGGTAATAACCTTCTACAGCTTAAATGCATTTTCTATGTATCATCAGCAGTTCTCAAACAAAATTTTATTTTATTTTTTAATGGAAAAAAATTAACTTGTTGATGATGATTTTTGAAAAATGAATAGTACCATTGAATTCTACTTGAGGCAATCTATTACTGGTTTAAATATTTGTACCTATTTCTGATACCCCTGTATACAATGATTTCCCTTAATATTTATAACGATATACGGCCCAAACAATAATATTTTAATCAGGCTAGATTTTTGTGTTGTACTTGAGAAATTTGAAAAGAAAAAACGATTTGTCCGGTTTGGCTCTTCTAATCACTATTAGCGCAAAAGTAATGAATATTATTGGGCTATATTATAGACAACAATGTTCGTAAATATTTGTTGATTCTGAGACGATATGCAACCTATGCAACTTTTAAACAGACTAGATTGTTATGTAGTGTTTGCGAAATTTTGAAATGCATATGCATATTATTTTGCTCTTTTTAGACCTAATCACTATTAATACAAAGCTAATAAATATTAATGGAGATTACATACTAGAGAGAACAATATACATACCTAGATATTGTTGTATACGTATATAAAAGACTTATAACACACTAGATTTTTATGTTGTTTTTACGAAATGTTGAATTGAAGAAGGTGAGGGTTTTCAACTATTTTATTACTTTAGCTCCAATTGAAGCTCATACAAAATTAATTCATATTATTAGACTATAATATAGCGAACGATATACGTAAATATCTGTGGTTTCTGATACAATATACATCTTTAATCAGACAATATTTTTGTTTTGTAATTGCAAAATTTTAAAATTAAAATAGTGAGGTGTTCAATCAATTTACCCTTTCTAGCTATAATTGCTATTAATACAAAATTAATGGATACTATTGCACTATATTATACAAACGATATAAGTAGATACTTGTTTGCAACACGATAGGGCAACCTATGTATTATATTTTTAAGCACGCGAGCTTTTTCTGTTTTATTTGTGAAATTGAAAAATGAAAAACATTAGGCTGTTCAACCATTTTGCTGTAATCGCTATTATTATAAAACTAGTCGATGTTATTGGTTTGTATTATAGAGAACGATATATGTAAATATTTGTTGTTTCTGACACGATACGTAACATTGTGATACACTTTCACAGACCAATGTTTTATGTTATTTAGCGAAATTTTGTAGTAAAAAAGTGAGAATTTTTATCTTTTTTGCGTTTTCTAGCCCTAATTCCTATTAGTACAAAATATGGATATTGTAGCATTATATTATAGAGAATTAGTATTTGTTGTTTCTTACATGAAAGGTACGTAACCTAACATATGATAAATTTTTAAGCAAACTAGTTTTCTGATGTAAACTTGCGTCATTTTGTAATGAAGAAGATGAGGAAATTCAACTATTTAGCTCTTTTTAGCTTTGATTTCTATTAGTACAATATTAATGGATATTATTGCTTTATATTATAGAGCGCAAATATTTCTTGTTTCTGACATGATACCTAACGTATGTAATAAACTTTAAGCAGACTAGTGCGAAATCTTGTAATAAGAAGGTGAGGATTTTAAACCATCTGTAGCTAATTCATATTAGTAAAAAATAATTGCATATTATTGCATTATATTATAGAGAGCAAATACTTTTCATCAGATTGAAGTCCATGCTCATAATGGGGTAAATTTAAGTAGTTTAAATGAAACAACAACCTTGTCCGCCCCACGATATTTCGTAAATAAATAAATTAAGTTAAATTGGTGGTTAACGCTTTCGAAACTCAAACTGTTTCATCATCAGACCAGGAAATAAAATAAATCTAGATTCTAGATCAAGAGAAGACAAATAAGCAGGCAGTAGTAACAAATTAGTAATACATTAACTTATTTAGTAAAAATGTAAAAACGTGGTTGTTTTAGTTTTTAAATTTTTACTAAATAAGGTAGGGTATTACTAATTTGTTACTACTGCCTGATTATTTATCTTCTCTTGATCTACATATATTTTATTTCCTGATCTGATGATGAAACAGTTTGAGTTTCGAAAGCGTTAACCACCAATTTAACTTAATTTATTTATTTACGAAATATATTTCGTGGGGCAGACAAGGTTGTTGTTTCATTTAAACTAAGCAAATATTTGTTGTTTTAGACATGATACGTAATATAACATATGCCAAGTTTTTAAGCAGACTAATTTTTTTATGTAAACTTGTGAAATTTTGTAATACAGAAGATGAGGATATTAAACCATTTAGGCCTTTTTAGCTGATTTCTATTAGTACAAAATTAATGGATATTATTGCGTTATATTATAGAGAGTAGAAATTTCTTGTTTCTGACACGACACCTCACGTATGTAATAAACGTTAAGCAGACTAGTGTGAAATTTTGTAATAAGAAAGTAAGGATTTTAAACCATTTATAGCTAATTCATATTAGTAAAAAATAAATGCACATATATAACGAATATGTAATAAATTTTTAAGCAGACTAGTTTTTTAATGTAAATTTGCGAGATTTTGTAATAAAGAAGGTGAACATTTTCAACCATTTAGGCCTTTCTAGCTCTGATCTCTATTAGTACAAAATTAATGGATATTACTGCATTATATAGTAGAGACTAAATATATCTTGTTTCTGACACGACACGTAACGTATCTAATCAACTTTAAGCAGACTAATGCGAAATTTTGTAATAACTAGGTGAGGATTTTTAACCATTTTTGGCTAATTCGTATTAGTAAAACATACAGGCATATTATTGCATTATATTATAGAGAGCAAAATATTTGTTGTTTCTGTGATACGAAACATAACATGTAATACATTTTTAAGCAGAATAGTTATTTTATGTAAAATTGCGAATTGTTATAATAAAGAAGGTGAGCATTTTCAACCATTTAGCTCTTTCTAGCTCTGATTTGTAGTGGTACAAAATTAATGGATATTACTGCATTATATTATAGAGAGTAAATATTTCTTGATTCTGACACAACACGTAACGTATGTAAATAAACATTAAGCAGACTAGCTTCTTATGTTAACTTGCGAAATTGTGTGATGAAAAAGGTGAGGATATTCAACCGTCTTGCTCCATTTAGCTCTAATTTATATTAGTATAAAATAAATAGATATTATTGCATTACATTATAGAGATCAAATATTTGTTGTTTCTGACACAATACGTAACATATGTAATAAACTTTAAGCCAACCAACTTTTTACGTTAACTTGCTAAATTTTGTAAAGGAGAAGGTGAGAATGTTCAACCATTTTGCCCTTTCTAGCTCTAATTCTTAATAGTACAAAATATGGTATGTTGCCTTATATTATAGAAAGGAAATATTTGTTATTTCTGACACGATATGTAACATATGTAATAAACGTTAAGCAGACTAGCTTCTTATGTTAACTTGCGAAATTGCGTGATGAAAAAGGTGAGGATATTCAACCGTTTTGCCATTTTTAGCGCTAATTCCTATTAGTTCAAAATTAATGGATATTATTGCATTATATTATAAAGAAAAAATATTTGTAGTTTCTGTCACGATACGTAACATATATAATCAACTATAAGCAGACTAGCTTTTCATGTTAACTTGCGCAATTGTGTAATATAGAAGGTGAGAACTTTCAACCTTTGTAACTCTAATTTCCCTTAGTACAAAATATGGATATTATTGCATTATATTATAGGGAATAAATATTTTTTGTTTCTTACATGATACGTAACATAACATGTAATACATTTTTAAACAGACAATTTTTTATGTACACTTGAGAAATTTTCTAATAAAGAAGCTGAGGCTTTTCAACCATTTAACCCTTTTTAGTTCTGGAATTAAACCAATCAAAAAGATTGATAACTGAGGAGGAGGAGGAGCTCTGATTTCTATTAGTACAAAATTAATGGGTATTATTGCATTATATTACAGAGAATAAATATTTGTTGTGTCGTTACGACACGTAACGTATTTAATAAACTGTAAGCAGACTAGTGCGAAATTTTGTAATAAGATTTTCAATCATTTTGCCCTTTTTAGCTCTAATTCATATTAGTAGAAAATAAATGCATATTATTACATTATATTGTAGAGAATAAGTATTTGTTGTTTCCTACATGATATGTAACATAACATGTAATACATATTTAACCACACTAGTTGTTTTATGTAAACTTACGAAATTTTGTAATATAGAAGGTGAGGCCTTTCAAGCATTTAGCCTTTTTTTACTCTGATTGCTATCAGTACAAAATCAATGGATATTCTTGCATTATATTATAGAGAATAAATATTTGTTGTTTCTTACATTATAAGTAACATAAAATCTAATACATTTATAAGCAGACTAGTTTTTTTATGTAACCTTGCAAAATGTTGTAATAAAGAAGTTGAGGCTTTTCAACCATTTAGCTCTTTTAAGCTGCCATTCCTATTCCTACAAAATTAATGGATATCATAGCATTATATTAAAGAGGGTAACCATCTGCTGTTTTTATTTGTAAGTGTGCATCATCTAATATCCCTTGTTTTTTCAGTTTGATTGTTGCAATCCCGTCAGATGTATATTTTGTGTTAGGCTGTTATAGAGTAATACAAAAAGGGGACATTCTTAATTTGTCGTTGATTGTGAACTAACAACACAAAATACAATTAAGCTCTGGGCTACATGGAAGGGATCTCGTATTTCATGATTTCAGCAGTAATTCTAGGAGCACCTTCATAGAAAATACATGCGCTCATCTGATGATAACGATGCGCAGTGATAGGGGTTGATGTATTCCTTAAATATTAAATAACCCTTATGCTTTAGGCTTTAAACATTAGAAATTATAGAGCAGGCGATAGTGGCGAAAGCTTGGTGGCTTACATCGACACAATTTTAGAGTATCGTTTTTATGGGATTAGGTAGGTTTGAGACAATAAAGTGATTGCAGTTGCGGAAAGACTATATTGACTTCATTTTCTATTATCAGAGTTACAGCGGTTTACATGGGACGTGCAGGTTTTCGGTCCGCTGGGCGTTGTAGATTATTGGAATTTTCTTCAAGTACTGCGGTTTTCGGTTTCGTATAAAACCAATTACATTCAATAGTAAAAGTAAAATCAGTGAATTAAGTTGCATGTCCACATGAGATATAAAATAATAGAACTAGAACTAGCACCAATTTAATGTGTATTAAATTACAAAGGGAATTAGAACTTTAGTCGTTCAAGAATTAGAAAAACTCTGTTCGTGGGGATTAAATTTAATATTTTATGATTTATTATCAACGCTTTGTTAGAGCTGCCTATCTACTTGCAAATTTCTGTCTACCGTAAAAATTATTCTAGCAATACGCGATATCGATTGAACGCTATGTATTATCTACCGTAGAAATTTAATATCTTGACAGAAATTGATATGATTATATAGCCGACTTTATTATGGACTCGAGGGCAGAGAGGAGACTTTGATATTACTAAAAAAAAATAATTGGGATATTGAAATATAAAGCATATCTAACAATAGACATAAATTTATAATATCTTTTTTCAATTCAATAATTTTCTTACTAATTTTTGCGATGTTTACATTCAATTCTTTGAGTAACCTAAAATTTAAAATTAATAATTCCATACAGTTGCATTTTAGACAGGATGCATATCTAATTACTTCTACACGAAAATGGTTTAATTATAATACCTGAAGCTTATAGCCACCAAAAAGTGAATTTTAACTAATTAATTAGTTAGGGAAACCCGTGACGTTTTAAAACCAATATGAAGATTTCACTGTGTGATCATGAATTTCGACTAGGATTACATTAAGTTTATTGTGGGTATAATCACTTATTTATACAGAATGCTAGTTGCAATTCTATAGCCTTAAATTGCAGAAGTAGGCAACCCACTATACAGCGCATAGGCATTTGATTAATGACAAATATGTGGTTTACTTCCACACTTGTCTTGTTAAGAGGGAACATATCAAGAGAACCAAAAAAAGCTTATCCCCAGCGGGCTGTGGAATGAAAAGTCACGTCTATTCTAGACTAAAGGAATGTTTATAATATCAATTTCAGGTTAGGTGTGTTAGCTGGAATTAAATAATAATGGAACGTCAGTTCTAGGAGCAGAAATCTTTCATAGAGCAACAGTAAAAGGAATGAATAAACCTGAACTAATGTAATGATCATTACAAATGTTGAGAAAAGTCTGCCTTCTTCCTCCAAACATTTCTGAACTCGTCTTCTCATACCTTCAAAAACATTTTGTAATAATTGAGGTGAGTTGTTAATTTCTTGACAGTTTTCTTCAACTCTAAGTTTCAGTTCGTTTAAATCATTAACTGGGGTTTTAAAAATGGTGTTTCAAATAGGGCCATAGAATAAAGTCCAAAACAGTAATACCACAAGAGCGAGGGGCCAGGGTGTTGCAGTATTCCTACTAATGATTCGGATATAAAAATATTCGCGTAAAAAATTAATTGTATCTGCAGCTGCATGAGCTGTTGCGCCATCCTGTTGCAGAAAACCATCCCGTAGCTCATCATCGTGATGTTCATTTAAAAAAGGTTGCAATAATTCGTTCCTGTACCTCTTCAGTTAGCATGCCTTCGAAAAATTTTGGCCCGACTAACCTACGACGACTCATTCCAACCTAGAGTCCTAATTTCTTTGGATGAAGGGGAACTTTAATTGTAAGGTGTGGATTCTCGCTACTCCAAATCCGTATATTCTGTGAATTAACATACCCATTAAGGTAAAACCAAGCTTCGTCGGTAAAAAAGGTTAAAATGCTACTGTTTATATTATTATTGGTATCTTAACTGTTCAATAAAAACATATTTTGACGTTAAGATACCTTGTATTTGCATGCAACTGGTATTTCAAAACGAAAAACGCAAGTCGTATGAAACCTTACAACGTGAGAAGTTTCTTGCCAGATGATTCGTTACTTTTTTGTTAAATTTCGTTTTCGTTCTAAAAATTGCGGTAAAACATACAAACATTTGTAGCTTAAAATATCAGTAAATAATTTAACGTTTGTAAGAGCTTGTACTCAGAAATATATTTGTTAAAACAAAATAAAATTACATCTTATTACCAAATTTTCTTTCTTTTGTTAGCTTTCTACTAATTTCTAAATATTTTCAAAATATAAACGCAAGGCACCCCACATGCGTTTAAAGGTTATTGAACGACATGCTCAAAATAAAAAAAATGTACAGGGTGTTCCATTTAAAGAAATGAGATTTTAGGAGTTGAATTTTACTGGATGTGGTTGTATATTGAAACATCCTGTATAAAATATTTAAATTTTAAGCAGTATGGTCCCTATCTGATAATGTGTTCGTGTAAACTGCAAAATAATTCTGAAAAATGATATGCCGTTCTTTAGATACTAACTTTTAAAGACAGACCGTCATTTTTTCAAACTTTAAGGGATGTTAATTAGTATAGAAACCATTGGCGGAAGATACCTAAACTCTTATATCATTGTAAAGATAAGAAAAGAATAAGTCCAAAAATGTAATAATATATAGGATGTGCTATTTAAAATAAAGAAGTTGTTCATTGTCCCACTAAAATAACATCCTGTATATAATAATGTTAAGTTCTGCACAATAATGAAAGGAACAACTTCTGTATTTAAAGTTTTTTTGGGAGCTGCTATAATAAAGACATTAGGAAACAAAATCACACCATTATGTAACCATTTGCTCGGAAATGCTCTCTAAAAATTTTATGAACAAACAAAGTTTGGTGAATAATGTATCAATACATCTTTTTATTTTTAATGTTATAATTTAATACTTTATAACTAATAATCATAACAGTTACTCAAAATTGTTTTTCTTAACTCTGATACAAGTACCCGTATGTCTTAACAGCGTTGGCTGAATTATTTTCTGTGATAAGATACAGTTTTCTGGATGTTATGCAATGCTGCATTTGCTACATGTAAAATTAAATTTTTTGTGGTTCAACCCGTAGTGTTGTTTATCTTGGTGCTGAACTAAGTGTCCGATGTTGTCAAATCTCGAGTATTCGTGTAAATTTGCAGATCATCGAGATGGTTCTGGTTTTGTGGTTGTTTAAAGGATTCCAATATTCCACGAGCAACAGTTCTTCTAAATCCAGGGTGATCTAATTTTTCGCCTCCGATTCTATAGAGCTGCCAGGCATTCTGTTCAGCCTGTCTTTACAGTTAGAGGAAAATACCACTTTTTCCTCTAATTGATGTCTGATATAAGCTAATATTTACGTCCGCTCTATCCACATATTTTTTGATAATATTCGGTTGCTGTACCTACATATATACTCTTCTTGTCTTTTTGGGAGAATCCTTTTACTAAAGTTGTGAGCCACACAGTAGTGTTATTGGACGCAATCGTGACAACATTGTTGTCATGCCATTTGCAGACTGATGTATATCATTTGTTGCTGTTGGCAAATAATCAACGTGTCCCCTTTCCTTCGTCTTCAATTGATTTGTATGTTGAAGTACAGTCTTTTCCTAGTCGATTTTCTAGAACTGTTAACTTAAAAATTGTCAAAGTATATGCTGTAAGGGGGTATTGGGATTGTTACAATAAAGAATGTCTGCAACCCTAAAACAACGGTAGCACCCAAATCAAAATGTTTATACTCCTCGGGTAAAATGGTAGAAAACCCCTGATAAGGGTCAAATTATTCTATATATCCCAAACGTGTTATATTGTACCCCGACCTTACGGGTTTTTTTACGAAGGAATTTTTTGTATCATATCAGCCATAATAGGTAGGTTATTCTTGATTCATGTCCGCTATGAATCTCTTCTTGTGGCACTAAATGTATAAACTTTTTAATTAAAATGTCTAGTAAAGGGCGAATCTTTAAGAACTTATTTGGGCCATTTAGGTTATCATTGTTATTACAGTGTATGTTCTGCATAAGGAATCTGAAGCAATTCTTTGACATTACGTAGCTTACATGTTCGTTATAGAAATCGTCTAAATACTCCTAATACATTCCACGCCTTAACAAACATACGTAAGCGCACAGTAATAGGATTCCAACGAAAAAACGAACTTCATTTGGAGATACATCAGTTACACGATTATGACATCTTGCATATAGATTAGAATAAGGAACCATCATTTCAATAAGTTTATCGTGAAAAAACTGCAAGAAAGTCTTCACAGGCGACGGCAACTGATGCTGTAGTCCATATGAAGTTTTCCACATGTCTACACTATCTTCTTTTGTCCAATCAAAGTTCTTGCAGCTATTGTTCTTAGGTGATTTAAATACAATCGGCTTCTTTTTATATAAATGTAGATAATAGCTGGTCATCTTCGCTATGACTTTCCAGGAGCTTTCATTACATCTAAAGTGTGCATTAGTTCTGCTTCAACTCAAAGTTGTCTACCAGGGAGGTTATATAATATGACATTTTCCTCTTCTCCACTGTCTCACAGTGTTTGCATTTTCAGGTGGGAAAATTATAATATTTTCTGGTAATTATCTTCTAATCTTCTAATAGTTCATTTAGCGCGAGAGACTTTTGTTAATACTTATCTTTTTCACAAATGTCATGAAATAAAACTTAACAGAAGTTTTTATACTTGCTCTTCAAAAAGTAAACAAGTGTAATACATTTATCCGCTTTCAAGAAACTTGAACTCCAAATCCCCGGTATATTCCTTCAGGCTATACAATATTCATTGAAGTATTACGACGCCATCTGCCAAATAGTTCGCCAACTAAACTATTTTTAGGGAACTCTTAAGTGTCCCTTGAAGAAAACGGTGGCAATATATGGGTTAACTATACGTTTCGCATGTATCTATCATAGCGCTTAGGAAAAACTCACTCTGTTATTGGGCGATAAACTATTAAGTAATTATATTTTAATAAAATAATGTTTAATTGCCGTTGTCGTATAGCTATTTCCAACACATTGTATATTTTTTATTTATGAGTTTTTTGATGTGTTCTACATTTCTCAACACACTCGTGTACTAATGTAATAACTCGAGAAAGAAAATACCGTTTCTCAGTTAATGTTTCTAGATTTGCTCCCAGTTTGAAAGGATCATTCTATTATATAGGGTGATTTTAAATATGTGCGAAGAACTTTGAACCAGAGAGCGCTGAGAATATTTAATCACCAAGTAATATTTTCAATTGGTCACCGTTACGGAGGTTTTTCAAAGATAGTAGTAGTAAGTAGTAGCAGACCCATCTACTAGTTCGATTATAATATCGAGACGAAATGATGTTCCCTGAACTACCGTCAACAAAATTTTGAAGCAGAACAAGTTTCATGACTACCATATCTCATACTTTTGCCAAAAAGTATTATTCATTGAAGAGTTGCCTTCACCCAATGTGGTAGCCCAAACCGACATAATACTCATCATTGTGCAATAGGAAACCCAAGAATTCTAATACCAGTTGATGGACAACAACAACGCTTGAGGCGTATTGCCGGCGATTTTGTGATTGAATCTCATTTTTTTAGTGGAGGTCTGAATGGTACACAGTATTAGTATTTCTTGCAAAATTATATGCCTCAATTCCTGCAATATGTCCCTCCAAGTATAATGGTAAATATGGGGTTCTACCACAATTTGCACTAGTGAATTGACAGTTCTTGAACCAAGAATTCGAGAAAAGGTGGCTAGGTCGCGGTGGGCTCATCGATTGGTCACCTAGATCGCCAGACTTGATTAAAATAGATGTTTTCCTATGGGGACAAGTAAAACATATTGTATAGCCGATCCCTGAACTACTGCAGAAGATATACAGCGTTGTCCAAGAAGCGCGCGTCGGTCAATAATTACTAAACCGTTGAACTTATGGGAAAATTTTCTTCATAAAACTTTTAACGTTTCATCTCTGCTACAACCCAAAATTATTTTCAAGTATACAGGGTGTATCAAAAAAGAGCAATACCAAAAATTATATTTTTCTTAAATGGAATACCCTACATTTTTATGTGGGAAATAAAGCCTCTGTGGGTTCTGTATTTAACTTGAAATTTGTGTGTGGGTCGAATGCAGCGTTGCCAAGTTATGAATTTAAAAAGCAATATTTGTTCAAAAACATACTATCTTTAAACTGTTATATCTCCGCCACTGTTTGTTAGTTGCCCTGACAAATTTACATGTAATCTAATGTTGACCTAGTTTATCCTAAACTATCTTCACTTTTTGATTTAATTATACAGGGTGTTCAAAATATTTGTTCAAACATCTCTATTTTCAATTCTATTTTAATTGAATTTCTTAAATACAACACCCTGTATATTATTTTGCCGTTGAAAAGCTTAAAGTGTGTTGTTTCAGAAAATATTATGTTTGCCGTATCTATCGCACTATTATTTTGAGATATTAATGTTTTTCCGTAAATTTACACAGAAGATGGGAAAAACGTAGGCGACATGGCTCAAGAATTCGAAGAGTTGCTACTCGTTGGCATGATAATATTACTTCTTTTTGTATAACAAATTTATATCGTATTTATTTAGATTTAATAAAATTATTCAGAACAAAAGATTAATAAACGCAACATAAATAAATTAACATAAACATAATTAGTTCATTAGATATTCAAACAATCTACCATTCTGCTGTAAACACATATTGAACCTATCGGTTAAAGATCTATTTACATTTTGTAACATTAACGGTGTAACTGAATTAAATGCATCTCTTATTCTTTGCCTCATGTTTGCTGCTGTTGTTGGGGGTGTTTCGTATACCAGATCTTTAACGTATCCCCATAAGAAAAAATCAAGCTTTGTCAGATCTGGTGACCTTGGGGGCCACGGAATAGATCCTCTTCTTCCGATCCAACGGCCTGGAAATTTTTCATTCAGAGTATTTCGGACTCCAATGCTGAAATGAGCAGGCGCCCCATCTAACTGAAACCACATCCTTCTTAATAGTCCTAGTGGTATATTTTCTAGCAGGTTATCAAGATCTTCTTTTAAAAAATTTTGAAAAATATTCCCATTGAGGTGACCATCAAAAAATGGGGCCTTATTACAAGGTCTCCAATTATGCCTCCCCAGACGTGTACACTCCACCTATGTCGCTTGTCAACAGTCCTTATAAAATGTGGATTGACATCGGCGTAGAAGTGTAAATTATGCCTGTTCACCTGACCATTATTGTGGAATGTTGCCTCATCGGTAAACAATACAGTATCAAAAAATCGTACATCTTCTCCAATTCGAGCAAGACCCCAATTACAGAAATTTATTCTATTTTCAAAATCTTGTCTTTCAAGTGCTTCATTCAGTTGCACACGATATGGATGGAACTTATTCTTACTCAACATTCTCTTCACAGAAGTTTGACCTAAGGTCAACAAATCACTTATGTCTGCTGTACTTCTATGTAGGTCTTCAACAACAGATGCGACAACGTTAAATTCATTTTCTTCGTTTACCACTGGCTTTATTCTTTCATGCTTTTCGTAGTTAACTGACCCAGTCCTTTCAAACCTATCCATCAATCTTTGAAATGATCTTGCATCTGGAAACCTTCTATCAGGAAACCTCTCACCGTACACTCGGGATGCCAGAAGACAATTCTTTGAGCATTCTCCAAGGATATAAATCATTTCAATTGATTCTTGGGTCGTATACTTCATTTTTATTACAAAATACTTCTTATTAAAGAAAGATAATATGTAGAAAATGTCACCAAATGTCACAGGATTACACAAATAATTACAAACACTGAGATGCCAACGAGTGGCAATTGTTTCGGTTTCTTGAGCCATGTCGCCTACGTTTTTTCCCATCTTCTGTGTAAATTTACGGAAAAACATTAATATCTCAAAATAATAGTGCGATAGATACGGCAAACATAATATTTTCTGAAACAACACACTTTAAGCTTTTCAACGGCAAAATAATATACAGGGTGTTGTATTTAAGAAATTCAATTAAAATAGAATTGAAAATAGAGATGTTTGAACAAATATTTTGGACACCCTGTATAATTAAATCAAAAAATGAAGATAGTTTAGGATAAACTAGGTCAACATTAGATTACATGTAAATTTGTCAGGGCAACTAACAAACAGTGGCGGAGATATAACAGTTTAAAGATAGTATGTTTTTGAACAAATATTGCTTTTTATATTCATAACTTGGCAACGCTGCATTCGACCCACACACAAATTTCGAGTTGAATACAGAACCCACAGAGGCTTTATTTCCCACATAAAAATGTAGGGTATTCCATTTAAGAAAAATATAATTTTTGGTATTGCTCTTTTTTGATACACCCTGTATACTTGAAAATAATTTTAGGTTGTAGCAGAGATGAAACGTTACAAGTTTTATTAAGAAAATTTTCCCATAAGTTAAACGGTTTAGTAATTATTGACCGACGCGCGCTTCTTGGACAACGCTGTATATAGAAGATTGGGGTGGCTCAGTGGTAAGTCAGCTAAGCTTTGGATTAAATAAATAATCCGAACTCTTCCCGGTTCGAGTCACTCCAGGGGCCGGAAATTTTTCTAATTTCCTGGGTAGTCGGTACTGGCTCCCGGTCTCCATTTGCCATTGGGGATCAAATTAACAGCAATCTTCGTATTACAATCGTATTAGAGGAGTAACAAGACCCTAATCAAAAACATCCACACACCAGGCTAGTCAAGTACGGTTTCACACCAATACGATAACCCGCAGACTCTGCCCCTGTTGTGCATAGCTCAAACTAGCTTAGCCTTGCGTTACACCGCCTCTATACTGCGGAAGCGGTACAAACGACGATGAAGATTATGCTGATCGTGATATATATATATATATATATAAACTGCCAACCTTTAAAGACACAATGCAGATAACCTCAATGTTAAGATTGATCTCATTTTCTTATAAACACAGCAGCGCCAAGATTCTGTTACCAATTTATTTTATCGTATATTATACTAATACTAGTTAACATTGGCTGCGGTTCCCTTTCTAGCGTTCAATAGATGACCCTAAAACCCAGGAAGAACAGGGAAACGAATATAATGGTCTGTTGATGTAAAACGTTAATTTAAGTTTTTGTTGCCAAGTGAGTTTAGGATCTCCTTAAGTCGCCGTAACTTCTTGAAAGCACTTTTGTACTAAGGTATGTTTGGTTTAATCGCACCCATTTGATCCCAGGAAGCTGTAAATAAGCTGTATCCCCTTACTTGCAAGAAAACCTGTACATTAAATTCTAAGCATTAAGAAATGTTATCATCGTAACGTAACGTAAAGTACTGAAGGTAGTACTGCTAATCAATTACTGCTTTATAATAAAATCGGTTCTTATGAGATTCAATACAAATGGTTTACAGAAACCGCCAAAAATTATGTAGTTTTGCACAGGTTTCAAGTATTCTTTTAAAGTTGGGAACCGGTTTCCCTTGTTTTTGCATTTTACTAATTTTGCGCGGATATACATTTTTTACGGTTTAGAAGGTGGGACGTGCATTTTAATGGATGAAATGCATATTATTATTTTTTATTTGTTTAAGACAATCATTCCGAAGAGGGCGCAAACAATATCATTCACATGTATTTTTAGAAGATGGAAATTGCCTTTTAAACGATGAAACACTTATTTATTCTAAGTAAAGTACAAAAAATAGCTTTTGTACGTAAAAATAATTATCGCTGTTTAATGTTTGTATCTGCATAATATCCCTTGAACTAAGATCTATCATCCAGCTATCACCGACACTTCAAATTTAGTACAGAGAATGAATCTTTAATTTTATATTAATAGTTTTAAACTAACAGCATTTTTAGAATATCAGATAGTAAGCATTTCTTGTACGTGATTTTCAAATGAAATTTTATTGCACATTTTTGCTTCAACGTGTAGGTGCGGAGTTTTCAGAAATGTCGACAAACAATAAACGGTATCAAACTAGCAATTTAACTTATTGTCAGACAAAACTCAGAACTGTTATAATACTATGCAAGCGAGAATTACCCTTTTATTATGTGCCTGACTGAACTAATAATAATTCATATCTCTTTTGCAGGTTGACTGGTTACCCCCCTTAGTGAAGCAGATTGAATGCTTTACACCCGCAACCCCGGATTTACTGTCACAAGGCATCATTCTATCTGCTGAATGCGGATTACTGATCGGCTTCTATATCCCAGAAGCGGAGAACGGGAAGTATGAATGTTCACCATTACAAATATTGTGCAAGGAAAAATAATTAGATTGGAAACTGTACTGAACAAATACGCCGCGTGTGCATAATTAGCTGCTGGATAAGTTATCGCATTACAATTGGAGTTGCTCACATTAATAGTGTCATGTGATAATGTAAATGCTGAAAGGTGATGCATACGCTCAATTAGTCAATCTTGCATGCACAGGTGTTCCGAATTAGAGACTAATTCTATCTGCTTGTTAACGAATGTAACTTACTGAGGTATGATGACGAACTTTTGGAGTTGGGCCGTTCGATTTCCCAGTGCTCCAATTTAGTGAAAGGGACAAGGAAACTAACTATGTTGATTTATGAGCGAGGTTGAGAAATTCGGAAATACTAACGAACCAGTCAAATCTCGGAAATATCGTAGAAATATTTCAAAACATGTCATCGGACCTGGAGTGGGTAGACGAAGAGAAGCAGGTCGATTATTGCAGATTGTTAGAAGTTCCCAGAGAAAGCGGAGATGGCGAATCTAAGGAAGCCAGTCCTCATACGTCAGCATCAGAGGACGACAATCAAGAAACTAAACAACCTTTGATCGATGTAAACCGAAAAGTGGAAAGGCGAAAGGATAAAAAGATATCTAAAATTCCGGTGTGGCAAGCTAAGGCGTCGCATCATGCAGATGTCTCCAAATCTACTTATGGTAATAGCTGCCATTCCCAGCAGCTGGACTTTGCTGAAAACGCAGGAATATCCGAAGAAATATTTTATAAAATTTGCGATAAGAGGCAGTCACTTGTCGTAAAGAATAAAATACAAACTGATTCTGGTTTTGGCACATTCTCATATGACGGTTCTCGAGAGCTTGGATTAAAGATGTCTGATTCCAACGACAGTTTCCCTATTGCAATATCAAATTTCTTTGGCTGTAACGAGTTAGATATATCAGGGGAGATAAACTTAGACGATAATGTGGCCAATCTAGGCAACACAAACGTGTCTGAAATTGAGAAAGAGAAATTAGAATCCGGGCAAACGGCAATTTCAGAGATCATCGCATTGAAACAGCCGAATACAGCCCACGATTGCGGAATCCTAAAAGAAGAGGAAAATTGCTCCAAGGAAAGTGTAACCACAGAATCATTATTATACACTAAATTGGAACACGACTTTGTTGATATTATCCGCGACATAACCAAGGTTCCCGAATTAAATAGTTCGTCGTCGGAATCGTGCTCTCTGAGCCCACGTGCTCCTTTAGCTGCTGAAGAACTTGAAGAGCACATACTAGAGGCGCCGGAAGAATTTAGATCACTTCATGATATGACTGTCTTGGAATGTAGCGACATTTATTCAGACGAGGTCGTTCAATCATGGGCTGATGCTGTCGCAAATTACTTGCAATTAGAAAAATCAGCAGACGAGACGTTTCACGTGTCGCATATGGATGTAGGTGAACCGAAACAGTGTCGCATAAGTGCATCAGCCCGTGACGACGATAAAGCAAGTACACCGGAAGTGAATAATGTGTGCGGGCGGGAATCAAACAAGGATATGCCGAAGAATGCTGAGCGTGGGATCGAGACAAGCACTGCCGCGAACATACAAGAATCAGAAGAAATTTGCATGGCAAATGAAGGAAAACCTGGTATAATTCAGCTGGGGCCATTAGATAGAAAAGTAAATGCAAATGGATGCGCGAAATTTGCCGCACCCTGCAAAACAATAGAAATTATGCGCAGTGCTGAGGACAGCCAACGTGTATTTACCGGTGTAAATGGTGGGGCAATCAAAGACAATGACCAAATGCAAACCGACTCAATAAACGCATCGGAAACAAAGCCATACGTTGATGTAAACGTTTGTGAGGCCCGCGTCTACGACGTAGCGTTACAAAATGAAGGTGCGTCGGAGATCAACAAAGTGACGCATAATTCCATCGAGGGCATGCCAGATAAAGAAACGAATGAGTATGTGGGGTTACGCAACGGTCTAGGAAAATTGCTGGTTTCCCATGTAGTTGCAGATACGAAGGTCGGAGGGAATGTTTCATCGGCAGACAAGGCCAGCGGAACAAGCGGTGGAAATTTAAACGTTACCGGTGTAACATTATCCAGTGTAAGCGAACCGTGTGCAGACAATAGTTGCCCTGAAGGACGTGACGCGGTGAATGGGCCCAACTCTTCGGTGTCGAATATCGGTGCGTATGCGTGCGCTGGGAATGAACAAACTCTGGCGACGGCGAAGGCATCGATCGCGATTGGCGTCGCACGGTGCGCACAGGCGCCGCGGTGCAGTCGCATCTCCGCCGCCACGGTCTGTGCTGCGTCGACAGCGGACTCCTCGAAATCTTCCACTTATCCATACAAATCTCCTCAATTAAATTATGATGTGACAGAAAAGTGCTCCTTCGAAGCATCCAGCAGCGATAACTTGGAACAGAACTGTGAATTTGAAACTGCTGGCGGTACTTCAAATACTGGAGCACCACTCGTTAAAACTGAAAGTGTAGAAACCGACAATTGCAGTGCCAAATCTAGTGATTTCAGTGACGAGATAGACACTCACCTCATTTGGGAATTTAAAAATGGGCGCCTGGTTTTCGATACCTCCACCGACACTGAAAGCGAATGTACTTCAGTTATACAATCTGAACGAAGTTCAAGGCCTGTTGAAGTGTCACAATGTCACCCAGAGGACGCAACATCTCCTCCACTTCTTCAAATAGTAGAAAAGTGTGTGGGTAAAATTGAAAGTTGTGTAAATATAATCGCAGCGGATTCTCCTACTGTCAAACTCCAGGACGCCGATGCTGATGAAGTTAAGGATGTGCTGTGTAGTCGGGACTTAAACAGAAGAGTTGTTGAGGGGAGATCAAGGCTTAAGCACCTGGAAGACAAGCTCAAAGAAGCCGGAATAACAGATGGAAAAGCAAACATTCAGCCTGATGTTAATCAAGAGGGAGAAGTTTGTAAATACAAAACCGTATCAAAACATTTAAACGAAACAGAACAGGTTGTTTTTGAAACATCCGAAAACAAAGAAAAGGTAGAACAGGTGGTCGATAAATTGAAGTTAACTTTGGATAACGAAAATTTAGATTTTGATGACAACCAAAATGTCGTTTGCTCAGAACCAGGAGCGCACCATTTAAAGGGGGAAATTTACAGTGAAGAAATAATTCCCGAGGAAGACTTCCTACCGGAAACAGATCAAGTTGATTTTGCAGGTGGAGGTCTTTGCGAGTTCGATGTGCGCCAGGTCGGTTCTTTCGCAGGATTTTCTGATAGTGACTTCTACGTAGTATACGACGAACTGGAAGATAGCAGCGATGAGGATGAGTGTGAACACGAGTATTATCATATAATTAGAGAAATGCGTGGGGACGGCAGCATGGGAACGGACGGGGACCGATCTAAGCAGCACAATCCTGACCGTGAAAATCTAAAGTCACTGCTTAAAAAACCGGGCCGTGGCAGGGACGCTAAGAAAAACCGCGTCGTGTTTAACGAAAACAAGAACGAATTCTTTGACGCGGATTACATCATCCTAATCCGCGAGGAATGCGATTACGACGACGAGGAAGACGACGGGGTGTGCACCTGCAACGAGCACGAAATGGTGCGATTAACGTGCTGCGAACCTAACTGTAACTGCAATATTTATGAGGGTTATAGTGATCCAACTCCCCAGAGCCCTAAATTTGCCCCTCCATTGGAATTTGTCGATGCTGTCACTCTCAGTCCTCCGGAAGGATACAAGGACATGGAGCTTGGCGAGCAACAACTTCTAGCACTGCAGCAGATGGCCAGGAGAGGACAGCGAACGGCTGTCTGTCGTGATTGCAGCGCCACCCACGAAGATGATGGTGAGTTTTTGACTAATCTTATTTTACGCTATTTGTTTCGATTTTCATTTCGATACTAACAGGTCGTAATGATAGTTTCACTTTAAAGTTGAAGATGCGCAACTGTAAGGTGTTCCCACATACACTCTACATTATTGCAAGCAAACTGATTTAATTATTGTTAATTGCCGGGAGTATAATGAGTTAATTAGTCCACGTTTCCGATTTTAGTTAATTACAAAACATCCTTAAGATCTATTAGCGAAGATATGGAATCCATGTTCGTCTTTCTGCATGAGAAGAAAGTCGCTTTCATGAGCTGCTATAAAATTTCCATTTTAAGAGAAAAACTTCCTTTATATGTTAAGTTGTTGTCTGCAGTAGTGTTTATAAATACTGCCTCGCCGATTGTTCTAAGTTTCTCAGGTTTGTCTGCGTTCTCACGAAACCAGCTTTAATTAATCATAATCTTTTGTTTAAAACACTTTATAATTTTAATATGTATTTTATCATTTCACTTGTAAAAGTATCCAACATTATTGTATCTTTGTCACATAAAGATAACCAAAAGGGTTATTTTAATGCTATTGGTGATTGTTGCCAATATACAATTACCTTGTTCCCAAGGATTGAACAAAATTACCTTATCGTCTTCAAATTGCAACGCCTTCTCAAATATTTAAATTAGAATATCCAGTTATAGCCAGCCCCTACGTAATTTAAAATTAACATGAATGAAAGACGAGAATTAAAACAATTATAATAAGAATAGCTCTAGGATACACCAATTTATTTTTATGTTGTGGCTCACGTTATCTTCTTTAAAATGAAATAATAATGATCCACTGGATGCCATTTCTAGCACTACATTTTTGATTCAATCAATATACCCCAGGAAGAGGACAAGTCGTTGCATATGTAATTATAATTACCTTTGACGAGCAATTAAAGAAATAATAACTTTTTGCCTTCAAATCCATAGATAGTTTCAAATACTGAAGTAGAAATAAACATTATTACGACATAACAATGATGCATTGAGTTTCATTTTATAGCACTACAATTTAGTTCATTAGTTGAGGAAAATTGGTGCATCAATTACCTTCAGCCAAGTATTAAAAATATGAAGTTTCGTTGGCAGTTTTCAACATATAAATTAGCATAGCCAGTTTCAAGTACTTAAATTGCAATTGCCGTGAATATAATATAATAATAATTCATCCACTCGGTGCCATGTTCAAGTTACAGCTCACTACAATTCTGTTTCAATCATACTTAGCTCATCAATTTAGATAACGTGGATATATAATTACCTTCGACGAACTATTAAACAATTAACATGAACTTTTCGGCTTCAAATTTCAGCATCGTTTCCAATATATAAATTAGCATAGTCAGTTTTAAGTACTAAAATTGAAATTACATGGTCGTTTAATCATCCACTGGTTGTTATTTTCAAGTGTTACATTTCATACAATTTAGCTCATCAATTGAGGAAAAGTGGTACATCAATTCTTCTTCTTCGAGTGCTTTATCTCTTACGAGAGTAGCGATGTTCTCTCGTGCCTCAATTGCCTTCAGCCAAGTATTACAAAAAATATGAACTTTTTGTTATCACATGACGTTGACAATCTTCTCAGTTTATAAATTAGCATAGCCATTTCGAAGTATTTAAATAGCAATTAACATGAGCAGGGAATGATAATAATCCATCTATATTTTTCTAATGTTATTTTTTCATTTTAATTTAAATCATCAGTTGATACGGGGTCAATTGTTGTCAATTACACTTTCCCATAAAGAAAAGCATAATCTTATTGTTAAGTTGCTACATCTCAAATATATAGATTACTACACCAGATTTAAAATTGTTCCTTTTTAAATTAATATTAAGCTCAGTACGGAGATGATAATAAAGGTAATAGTGTACCGAGTGATTCACGGTAGAGTATGAGCTTATCATTCGAAAAATAGGCAACCCAATATACAAATCACAAAGTACTGCTATATCTAAACGTTTATATATTATGAATCAGAAACAGCTGTTTGGTATTTTTTCTACTGAACTTGTAAATAAACCAAGTCTGAACGAATACAATCATGTAGTATTTATAAATATGTTAGTATTAGTATTTCAAATATCCTGAAATAGCAAATATAACAATTTATTAATTTAGCAGTAAATGTCAAACATTGAATCTTTGATTCATAATATCTTCAATAAAAATTTAGATACAGCAGTATCTTGTGATATGTATTTTAGGTTGTCTATTTTTGGAATTGTAGACTAGCACTCTGCCATGAACCATCCTGTATAATAATTCTGTAGTTCATTAAGTACTTATGTGATTTGTCAAAGATGGTGTTTGTTAGCGGGATTAATTAACCCTAACAATATTTTGTTGGAGATTTCAGTTTACAATTCAGTCGAAAATAAATATTTTTAAATAATAAAATTATTAAGAAATGTAATTATAATACTATCCCTTTTTTTTAAATTAATGTAAAAATTTAGTTTACGTTGTGGAATATAGATATATAAAAATAAGTTTCCTGCATTAAACTAACATAAATCTAACATGTTACTTATGTTGTTATTGATTGATTGATTGAGTGATTACCTATAGGGTTTTGAAGTGGGTTAGTTAGTCCGGTTTGCACTTCGACTCTATGGTATTTTGTGCCCCCCCATTCTTTCAAAGTAGATCTGTGCCCTCAACAAGTTGCAGGTTATTTTTTACGAGGTTTTCATGTGTGAAGGTTGTTTCACGAAGTGTTCCCCCGAATAGTTGCTGTGTCTTGCGGTAAAGTGCTGGGCAGTCGAAGATTACCTATGTGTGAGGCTGTTTCCTCCTTTTCTGCATATAATCCATAGAGCTTGTCTCCTCTCTATACACAAGTGGCAGTGCACTGTTATAAGTCCTACCAACCGTCTAATCTTTATTCGTCCTAGATGAAGGACGTCATTTGTTAGTATGCGAGAAGGCGTTCCAAGTATTTCCTTCCCCAGTTTTTGTCCCTGTACTGCCTCCCAGCGAGAAATGTATTGTGTAATGGTCCACATTTTTACTGCTGTTCGGATACTTTGTTTGGGGATACCGAATACAGGTTCTGGCCCTATAAACGGGGCGGATGCATCGGTTTTTGCAAGGGAATCTGCTTTCTCGTTTCCTTCTACCCACGTGTGCACTGGCATCCATATGAGCTGAACTACGTCTTCTCACACAAGGATGTCAGGAGGTATAGACATTCCCTCGGTAATTTGGAATTAAAGCGAGTTGATTCAAGTACTTGACTGCTTGACTGTCAGATAAGATGCTTATGTGTTGTTAAGTATACCCGCGTTCTCATTTTCCTGGATACATTGCATTATTGCAAAGTTTTCAGCTTGAAAGACTGTGGCCCTATTTGCCAGGGATACACTTATGTTCTCCTTTGATCTTTGGCCATATATTCCGGTCTCTGTGCCTTCTGCTGTGCGGGAGCCGTTTGTGTACCAGACTGGGGTTCCTTGGGCCCAGTCGTTGCGATTATATCTCACAGTGAATGGGTTGTCAAAGGAATACTCTGGAAGGATATAGTCGGTACCCATTTGAAGGATGGGGTTACCTTCTACTACTTCCTGTATTCGTTTGTGTACGTATCGTTCCTGGCTGGTGTGCCAGTTGACGGTGGATTTCATTCAATGTGCTCCAATCCAGGCTTCCCCTTTTAAATATATATCCAAAGGGATTAGTCCCAGAACAGCTTCCATAGATGCAGTTGGAGTTCTGTTCATGACTCCACATATACACAAACAGGCCTGTCTCTGTATCCTGGTTAGCTTTGTGATGCTTGTTTTATGCTTTATTTTAGGCTACCCCATCAGGGTGCATAAGCTATCATGGGTCTAACTACCGCTGTGTAGTACCATTGGACCATCTTTGATTTCAGTCCCCATGTTTTACCAAACCTGCGTCTGCCCATCATAAGGGCCATTTTCGATTTGTTTCAGATGTTATTCAGGTGTCTGCTCCAGTTCAGTTTTGCATCCAGGGTGATGCCCAGTTATTTGACCTCCTGGTTAACCTAAATTCTATCACCAATGATTGTCAGGTTGTCAAATGCCCCTAAATCTCTTTTCCTGGTGAAGGGCATTGTTAACGTTTTACAGGGATTAACCTTGAGGTTTTCCCTTACGCACCACCTTTGAGGGGTGTTTAGCGTCCATGATTGCTGGGTGATTGCCTTTAATGAGGATGACTATGTCATCCGCATAACCTTGGGCGTAGAACCCTTCATCATTGAGTTTCTGTAGAAGTTCGTTTACTACCAGGTTAAGACCCCTCCTCCTGTGGGCAGCCCTTGGCAGCATGTACCCTGAGGGTTTCTTCTCCCAGTCAAGCCTGAATTTAGAGCCCTTCCAGCATGGTTTCTATCCATCTGCTTGTGATGTCGTCGACGCCATGCTTTCGGATGGCAGAGACCATTGATTGAAAGGAGGTGTTGTCGAACGCCTTTCTATATCCTAGAAAACAATTAAAGCTATTTCTTTGTTGATTATGGACGCTTCTACCCTACCGCGAAGGTTGTGAAGCGCGGATTCACATGACTTTTCTGATTGATATGCATGTTGATTACGATTGAGGGAATTTTGTTTACGTTGTGGAATATAGATATAAAAATAAGTTTCCTGCATTGAACTAACATAAATTTAACATTTTGTTAATGTTATTATTAGTTACCTTGTACAAAAAGTATTACAATTGTTGTAAGGGTGTGCACTATATAGTATTAACATTCATAATTTAGATTTGAATATCTGTTGCCTAACTGATTAACTAAAATCCAGCTCCCTATTATCTACTGGGTGTTATTTTAATAATGTCATAACACTACATTTATATACTAATCAAATTTGATTCGTAAAATAATGTATTGTAATGCTAAATTGAAGGTATAAAAAACCTCTACATTAATTTCAAAAATTAAATGTAAGCGTTTTATGGCATTCGCATGATACATATTTATTTTTTTAAGCGAAAACATAAAGAATTTAAAACTTCTCCTGATAAATTTCAACCACGTATACCGCATCCTTCTACGCTGTTTTAAATAATCCGCATCCACCCAAACAGTTTATAAAATATGTAAGCATGAAACTGCTTTAATATCGGTTTCGGAACTGGAAAGCCAAGATCAATACCCGCAAATTTTATGTATTCATAACCGAGCTTCTGTGCTATTGAATACTAATGTGTATTTATAAACAGATATTCTCGTAGGTAAGAACAATCAGCAGTATTTTTTTTACTTTCACATGGAGCATTTTTATAAATAATCCTCGGAAGAGCTTTTGAACGAACAAATGTGGCCAGGATCCTCTAATAAAGATTATTTGCGTGGGATTCCGTTCGGGAATTCTGAAAGTTCCTCGGCGTAGGTGTATTAGATTGAAAGGGCTTTATATCATGCCTTGAGTTTATTACAAAACTTCAAATTGTCTATTAAAAGTTCATACGTTCGGTGTAATGGCAATTGCATTGTTCCTGGTGCGTGAAAAAGGTACATTAAAAAATCCAAATATCATTGTTTATTATTAAATTGATTTATTGTGAGATGGAAAATGTAATTTTATTTTTAAAAGTTAAAATTTTCTCGCGTGCTTTTGGGTTCACATTCAGGGGGCTAAAAAATTAAGAATGAAAAATTTTCCGGTTATCCTTCGTTATTGATAAAAAAGTAAATAATAAGTTTTATCGCACGGTCGCTCCAATTAGTGGTGTAATACAATTCAATTAGGTGGCTATGGAGGTGTTAAAATTTTATGAATCGCTCTATCATATTGATAGTATCATTACTTTCATTTGTATTCGGGGTTAGGTCGATATATTCAAAGAATTAGGTGTGTGTAGGGCATATGAGGAAAGGTTTTCAAATCGTCGGCACCCTGATGCGAAAACTATAAGATGTATAGAATAAGGATTAGTGGAAATGGGTATTTTTATCCTAGAAAATATCAGGCAAGACATCAACCTACACTAAGCGTCGATCGAGAAGAGCAAGTTCTGGAATTTGTTGAGGCGGAACCAAGTGCGAACCTTCGAGTTTTATCGTCCTAAACTCATTTCCAAAAAAGCACAATTCACAGATTATTAAGAAGAAACGCTATGCACCTATTTAGGCTTTAGAAAGATATATATTGGAGTCAACATTTGTAGATAGTTTTTGCATAGCGTAAACAATGTTTCACATTTCATTGAAAAGGTTTTGTGGATTGATGAATCTACATTTACTGAGACAGGTATAATAAATACTTGTAACCTAGTACATGAATGGAGGAATGAAAACCCTTAATACGCAAACGATCTTATCAAAGATGAATATTTGGGCTGGATTATTAATAATAATGTAATTGCACCACCCATTGTACCTAACCGACTTAATTCAGTTTTTAAATGAAAATCTACCACTCATTGCTCCATTAGCAATTAGATAAAATTGTTGGTTCCGACATGATGGCCCGCCGTCACATTATAGAATACAAGTGAGAAATTTCCTGAATAAAACTGTTGGCGGCATGGGTCCCAACGTTTGATTGTCAGTTTCTGGGAATTTTTAAATTTACCGAAGGTCTGGCATAATGGTTATAAATTGTGTCTTCGGCGGCCCTTTGTTCCCGCCTTTCAAAGCTGCAGACTTTCAAGTCACACGTGCAAGCGTTGCGGACATGTGGGGTCCACCCACACGTAGCCAGAGTGACGTCACATACCCCACTTATTTAAGTGAATTTTGGTGCCCTAGAAGTTTAAGTTTTGTTTGTCAGTTCAAGAGTACGTGTTTGAAGTCCAAGAAATAAGGACATAAATTTGTATTTGACTTTTGTACCTGCTTTATATAAATATATTTTGGCTTATGTATATCATATATATTTATTACATCCGATAAGAGAAAAGATAGAAGGGTTATAATTTTAAAGTGCTTCGACGAATTATTTGCATATCATTTAATTCAACAGAAACGTTGCCTGGGTGGTGGATTGGAATAGGTGGACCCATACCATGGCCTCCTAGATCAACGGAACCGAATCCGTTGGATTCCTATTCATGGGGTCTTCTGAAAGAAAACATTTACCACGAACCTGTTGTGAATCCTAAAGATATTGTAGCTCGTAGTAACGCTGCTGTAGCATCGAAAATATGACACAGAGTTCGTGCTTCCATGATACATGCGAATATTTGCCCTAAAAATCATTTTTATTAAAGTTTAATTTAATTTTCACTCTTAACTTTCGATTTATTGTAGTCCCCTGAATCAAATCTCAATTAACGGGTGTTAATTTTGAGACCCCTTCTTTATTGTGTAACTTACAAAATTTTTAGTTTAATTTATTTTCAGTCTGCAAACAAAAAGTATACATAAATTAGAGTAGGGTGCAATCTTCTTCTTAGAGTGCTTTATCTCTTACGAGACGTAGAGATCTTCTCTCCTTTGCCTGTGTTGTGTGTTTAAAGTACCACGGACATAGAGGATCTACAGCTTAACGTGGGCGCCGAACCACGGGAAGTGGTAACATTTCTACTTCAGAGAAGATTTACTAGGCAAAATACCTCGATGGTTTACCATTGCTTTGTGAGGGAGAACGGCCGTGAAAAATTCGCTGTTCCAGTACTAGGTATTGAACCCCAGACCTTCAGCGTAGAAATCTAACGCGCTAACCTCTAGCCCACAGCCGCCTCTAGGGTTCAATAGACACCTTAAGTTTGATATTATTGTTTTATTAGCAGCTATCATTGTTAAATGTGAACTATAACGTGTTGGGTGTGCGTTTATTGATCTTAATTGCTTTTATTTTGATTTGTATTCAAATACTTTTGTAAATTAGTTAGAATGCCTAAAGATGAGGAACAACTTCAGCAAGATTATCTAGATTTGCCAACAATTGAAGGCCTAGTATTACGAGTTAAAGTAATATGGAAACCACCACGAAACAAAGAAAAATAATAATTTATTTTTCATAAACGGTCTACAACCACAAAAATGAAACCAATATGAACGCAAAATGATTTTTCACTGAAATCTATGCTCTTTATATACTCGTCTGACGATGGCTAGCGGGCGGTCAAAGGTAGAAGCACGGTTAACACTCGTCCGTTACACACGACACCAATGTTTTCGTCATCTGTTTTGTTTGTTTTCTATTTTCACTTCTGCTTACTATTCAAATATAGATTTTCATAAAGCATTCGACAACATATTAGATTGTTGTTGTATCGAAATAACCGAAACCATTTTGTAATTTCAGTTTTCAGTTATAAGTATTTTCTTTTCTGAATATTATTCCATTAAATATTCTATCATTATCGGTTTTTGTTTAAGTAGTTTAAATACGTTAAATTTTCGTTTTAGTCTTTGCATTTAACATAAAGTAGAATTGATTTAACTTAATTTTAATAAAGCCGAATTTACCACAGTCATAGTCATCAATCTACCTTGGGTATGATTCTTATTAAATTAACGTTTAAAATGTATAAAACGCCTGCGACATACACATTTAATTGCTACTTCTTTGCGTTTGATATCTAGGTGTTTGTAATAAGAGCGTATTTGATCAACCAAATGCAAGCTGACAACCTCCTTATTTTTTTCTCGATGGAGCTGTATATTCTTTTTAGGTGTACCCACATCAACATAATGAATATGCTAAGTTGATTTGTTATAATTTTTCGACCTTTGTATTTCTGCTCTCTATTTAGATATAGTAATTTTGAATTGCTGGAGTTTCTAAGAATCAAGAAGTTGGAAATCCCTCGAAAGAATTCTGGCAATCAAAGAAATTTCTTGGCTTCACGGCATTTAAGTGAAAGCTAATTGAAGAATGCAAGTGGAGTGTAACGGGAAATTAAATGGTCTCATTTAAAGATCGTAATTTACGCCTTTGAAATGCACAGCAAACCTCTTATCACGGTGTTGTTCAGAAACTTAAATACGTGTTTAATTAAATGCTCGTACTTGCTAATAATGTTGAAATTCGCTTGCCTTCTTAATTGGACACTGTATTGCGGATTAGAAATTTTGTTTACTTCTAAAGTGGGAACTTTATTGATTCAAGGATAATCTTAGTTTGCTCCCTTGATAGCCACATATACTAATTAAATGCGAAAGGCAAAACTTACAACATCGAAACTAGTATTTCTAAATTCTGCAATTGATTATTGAAATTATTTAAGATGTTGCAACTTCAATCAGCTTTGTGTTGATTGTTATTAAGTTTAAAAACGAATGTTCGATTTATTTTTAAATTAAAATAAATTATGTCAGAAATTGTATTAAAAACTAATTAACACACAGGCAGCTCGCTGACTGAAATCACTTACTCTGCTTCTCTTTGTATTTACAAAGAGGTACAAAGCAAAACGTGGATGTAGCCCACAGGTTTAATTAGTTTTGTGGAACCTTTAATTCTAGTACCTTCGTTAATACTATTTTAATACCTCACAACGCTTGTGTCAAATTAAGAGAGCTTTAGCAGATAAAAACCGCACAGAAGATTAAGGGATTAATAAAGTACCTAGTTTATGAGGTCTAATTGCTATTTATTATTCTTAATTTATATCGCCGTGATAAATCTTGCCATCAGAGCTTTCAGATCGTGCTAGATCCTCTGACTTGACCTAACGACTACCACTGTAGTGTTAGCCGGGACCGACAGCTTTGCGTGCTCTTCGAAGCGCTCACCACGCCAACCATTCTAGGAGCAACCCAAACCTACGTTGCGTTTCGCTATGTTACCGACAAACTGAATTATGATGAAATTTATAAGAAATATACATGGAAGGCCCAAAAAAACGATGTCGGTTCCTTTACCATGGAGATTTTAAATAGAAATTACATATAACATCGAGGATGATAATTCTCACGGTAAAACTATTTTCGCATATATTAATTTACCTTCGAGTAATGTGTGGTGGTAGCTCAGTTGGTAGAGCGCTCGCTTTCTGAATAAAACGTCGATTCTGGTTTGGGTTCGAAACCCAAGCAGAACTATGCAGATTTATAAAAATCTTTTCTGCAACCCACCACACACAATTTCCCAATTCGGCTTGCAACCGTGGGATCTTAATGCTAAAAACCTTCTCTGGAATTTCTGTCGTTCGGATTCGACGTTAAACTGTAGGTCCCCCGTGTTTCTACCTTAGTGCTGAGGAGCAACACGTGGCAAAGAAGAGGCCGATGCCCAGCAGTGGGACGGAAAGGCTGTTGATGATGATGAATGTGTCACAAATACACATAAAAAGTTGTCGTTTAAACTCTTAAATTTACTGTTTGTATTGTTTACTGAAAACTTTAGTTTTAATTTTTAATTGTAATCTATGGGAAAATAGCTGTAGTTTAAGATCTTCTAAAAATTCTAACCTAAAGCCTTGTATTATATTGGCTGTCAAAATGTTTCCGAATACAACAGTTTTAAATGTTGTCACGTGCCTACGCAGATTACGCATGAAAATGTATTTAGTTAAACGAAGTTTAATAACGAAAACCGCAATTTCCTCTAATGTCAACCTCACGAGTTTATCAAAGTTAACGCGAGAATAATAGATCCGAAAGTCTGCTCTGGAATATATAATTTAAATATCCCCTTTTATGGGCGCTGGACCACGACAGCTCCTGAAAGTGTTTATACAATGAATCGGTTTAGTTGGAAGTTAAAATGTTTAGCCCAATACATTTTAATGAACAAAGTATATTGCACCAATATATACTCCTCAGTTATAATAATTATGCAATGGGAGTATATTTTAGTTTGTTGTTAGTAACGGATGTTCAAGAGAGCAAGGAAAATAAAGTAGGTCAGCGTTCAATTTTGTTTATATGAAAATATTGTGTAGCTTTTTGACGCGTATACATAACCTTACTTATAAACATCACATTGGATAGAACCGTTGCTATGGATTTTGACAGATTTATGGTTGCGGATGACGTTAACTCTCACTTTCTTTCTTTATAAGTTATATAAATGTAACTTAGATAAAGAGCACGAAATGTTCCTTTTTTTGCTAATTAATATAACTGTTACAAATATGATATAGTTCTACCTACAGGTTATGTCACATATTTATTGGCATACCTAAATGTTAAATCAGTTCATACATCCAATCAGCCTTTTACCATTACTATCCAAAATATTGGAGCGGCAGTTGCTACACAGAATTGAAGAAACAACACCAATCGATGAATGAATCCCATTACATAAGTTTGGTTTCCGATCAAGTCACTCTACCACCCAGCAATGTCATAGGATTGTAAACTACATTCGAAATAGCCTTGAGGGAAAACAACTGTGTGGTTGTAGAGATCCAATAAGCCTTCGACAAGGTGTGGCACTATGGGCTACTCTATAAAATAAAAAGGCGCTACCTCACCAAATCTACTGGCTACTAAAATCATACCTAAATCAAAGACACTTCCAAATCAAACTTGAAGACTCTCCATCCAACTACCACCCTATTAACACCGGAGTTCCCCAGGGTAGTGCCCTTGGACTCTTCCTTTATCTTCTATACACATCGGATGTCCCAACCACTAACGCCACATTAATTGCCACTTTCGCTGATGACACAGCTATAATGTCACCAGATCCAAATCCTATCAGAGCATCGGAAACTGCAAACTGCAAATAGATCTAAAACTATTTCAAACTTGGTTAGACCGGCGAAGAATAAAAGTCAATGGTGACAAGTCTACACAAATAACATTTACAACAAGACGAAGTGCCTGTCCCCAAGTTACCATTAACAATATGCCCATACCAATTAAAACTGAAGTGAAATATCTCGGACTTCACTTAGACCAAAAGCTGACCTGGAAAGTTCACATAAAATCTAAACGCCAACAACTGAATCTAAAAGCAATAAATATGTACTGGCTAATTGGGAGAAAATCACAACTGACCTTGAATAACAAACTATTACTATATAAAGTCATCCTAAAACCCGAATTGAGCTATGGGGTTACAGCAAACCCTCAAACATCAAAATCCTACAAGCATTCCAATTTAAGATTCTGCGATCAATAGCTAATGCTGAGTGGTTCATCAGCAACCAGACCCTGCACAATGACTTTGGAATCCCATACGTCAACGAAGTAATCAAATTTAGAGCCAGAAATAGCCGTGACCGCACCATAACATTCAATTAATAGCTGATCTCTACCACCATCTGCTAGTGAACAGAAAATTAAAAAGACAATGGCCCGAAGATCTGACTGAATAATCCTGGTGACCCATCAATGGAGGGTGCCCAACTCAAGCCACTTGCAATAATATCATCCTATTTACTTATTACGCTGTAGTTTACTTGAGTAGATTGTAAATTTGCAATAAATAATTAAAAAAGAAAATGTTAAATATTGACATAGGTACAATATTAGCTTGTGAAAATCGTGTATACTTATTTTACGAAAATATGTGCATATAACCAAAAACAAAATCAAATTATTGTAATAATATATCAAAAATTCTGATTTATACTGCAAAACTTTAGTGGTCTTGTATTACTATTTCAGTGCATTATTTTTTACGAGATGGTGCGATTTTCTCTCCTACGCCTGTGTTGTTCGTCTAAGAATCACAGGCATAGAGGACCTGCAGCTTAACATGGGCTCCTAACCACGGACAGTGTAAATACTTCTACTCCAGAGAAGATTTATTAGCCACAATATCTCGCTAGTTTCCCATTGTCTTGTGAGGGAAAAGGGCTGTTAAAAATTCGATCGTCTGGTACTGGAAATCCCAGACCTCCAGTGTAGAAGTTTAACACGATAACCTCTAGCCCACGACCGTCTGTATAACTACAGAGTATTAATTAAGTAATGTCAAAATTCATATGGGAATGTACATTCATATTCCTAAGTCACAATATATTATAACATAACTCAACTAATTCGAAATTATGAAAGGTCTTTCTGTGGTCACTCACTACACTCCTTAGTGGTAGCGCTTCCTGTCTCAGGAAATACTTTTACTTTCATTTGAATTGTCTACTGTTAGGGAAGGCATCTGGGAAATCGGTATGGAGGTATTCCAAACATTTAAGACTAAATAATCCTAATTCCATTAATCTTGGTTGCTTTGCGAAGGACACCTTCGATTATAAATAGTTTCCATTCTGACATAAACCACCTGGAGAAAATAAAATCAAGAAGACCGTAGAAAGACTCCCACATTAATTTACCCTATTAAAACAACTTTTGCGTAGTTACACAGAAAAATCATACGAAATAATAATTATTGAATAGGAACTATTAATGGGAACTGTCTGAAGAACTTACATTGCTAATAATTAAAGCTTTTTGTAATTAAAGCTACGTTTTCATTAATAAAATCCATTATCGACTTACTTCACTTCCTTTTTTGAGCACTGAAAATATTACCGTCTTTCATGGTTATCTTGAACGTATACGGTTCCATAAAAAAAATGTAACCGCAGTTGTTTCTAAAAAAAGGTCTCTGGTTAGGCAAATTGTTAATTACAGGGTCAAAGAAACCCCGGTTAGTCGTTGTAGCTTTGCAAATTATAAACAAATCAAAGACACTCAATGTTTGTTTTTATTGCAGTTTGCGGTTTGCGGCCATAATAGTTAGGCTACATAACCTCAAAATATGAAATATGAAATATGAACGACCACCACTAAAACATAGATATGTTTTCCCATCCATCTCCTACTTTCACAATGTTTTTTTGACACATATATTTTGTTCAAATATATAAATTTGTATTAAGGACCATCTTCTGCAAATATCAGCTTTCCAGATTACTTAATTTCTCAAGAAACCAAGTTATTAAGGCTTTTGCAACTGCCATAAACACAAAGCCTACTGCGTCCTCTGGAACTGCAATTCTTAAAAAAACTTTCCTGCATTCATATTTCTCGAAATCAGTTACTTTAATTTTGGCCTAAAATTTTTCCAGGACAGAAACTGACTTTACTATTTGGTCGCGGGTCAACTAGTCTTTGATACGATTACAAGAATAAGTAGGTCGTCTTAGTAACCCACCAACCGCCGGTCAAGTTTGTAAGGTCTAGTTCGCCGTATTAGAATTCTATGAAAACGGAAGCAATAGTAAAGCTTTTAGGTGTGAAAAATTTACCATAAATGTTGAGTTTTCGCACAAATTAAAAGGACCGACCGGAACAGCATTAAGGGTTTGGATTGTGGATGTGGAAATAACATGCGAATAGCATTAAGACCTTAGCGCATTAGAGAGGCCTTTTTTCATAAAATCAAATATAATATACAGTGTGATTAAAAATATCTTTGCGGAAGTATTATGAAAAATTGGGCAATTTTAATTATGATGTAAATTTTTTAACACATGGTTTCTAACATGCTTCAATTTGTAAGGATTTAATCGTAGCCATATGCGCGTCGGTTCAAATGCAATCACAGCTGGATTTGTTTCTGATCACTCTGTATTTTATACTCAAGAAATAGTACTTTTTTAGCCGCCTTTGAAGATACATACAGAGTTAATCAAATGTATGGAACCATCCATATATCTTGGTAACTATTCCTTAGATTTTTATGAATTTTCGTAGAGGGTGATTTCAAAACTTGTCGGCTTCGAAAATGTTATCGCCAATGTTGACATATTTTCAGTTTTTCCGAAATTCCTGTCAACTTCATTATTTCAAATAGAACACCCCATATATATTTTTTTATAGCTATATAATTTTTCAACGAGTTTATTGATATACTATGTGATATTTTTATTTTTAATAATAACAGACATATCTCAAAAACGAACAAAGTCTCTTGAATAATTAAGTCTAACTAAAACAAAAAGAGGCTGCTCATTTAAGTAGGTGTTCAAATTGTTGGAGATTGACTGTCTGATAATGAGCTAAACGATTATACACTGCATCTACACTGTTTCTGATGTGTTCTCGTGGAATATCCTCCATCACTCTTCGGATAACAACTTCCTAATATTCGAGATTATCTGGTCTTTCTTTTTATACGATATTCTTAACATGTCCCCATAGAAAGAAATCTAATGATGTAAGATCCGGGGAACGCGCTGGCCATTCAATGGTCCCACGTCGTCCTATCCATCGGTTTCTGAATATGTCAAGATATGGTCTTACATTGCGTACAAACTGCGGTGGCGTCCCATCTTGTTGGAACCAAATATTTTGACGTACTCCACCATTTCCATCGGGGAACAAATTTATCAGCGCAGGGACAATATCATTCTGTAATAACATAAGGTATCTGTCACTATTCAATGTTCCTTCAATAAAGAATGGTTCAATAATTGTGTCGTCAATAATACCAGCCCAAATATTGAATTTCTTGGGGAATTGAGTATGGCTTTCTTGGGCCCAATGAGGATTCTCGAAAGTCCAGTATCGACAATTCTGCCTGTTGACCGACCCAGATAGACAAACAAAGTGGCTTCATCGTAGAACAAGATATTCCTACCTCTCTCCATTAAAATTTCACAAAATTTTCTTCTATCAGAATGGCCCTCAATCAGTTCGTGGATCAAATTTACGGCTTCATATTCTCCTTCTTCAAAAGGATGTCCTGATTACCGAATATTCTTATCATTCCCAGTATGCTCGAATCGTTTCAATGTTTTGGACACTGTAATTCGTGATATAGGGTCTCGATCTGGATGAGTCGTACTGAAGAGATTTATAAGTTCTTCTTCTATCTCCGAAACCAATCATCATCAATATCTCAATACGGTCTCTTTCCGAAAGTACCATGCTTATTATTATCGAATAAGTTTTGTTGTTTCACACGCAAGCGAATTATCTCTAAACACCAAAATAAGAGTATTCAATACGGACGTTAAACGTGTACTCTTATATAGCGCAGAAACATGGAAAGTCACAAGAAAAACAACATCTAAAATACAGGTTTTTGTAAATAGATGTCAGACAAATACTAAGAATCATGGCCGGATAGAATAACAAACATCGAACTATGGGAACGCACACACCAGGAACCTATAAGCAAGACAATTAGAAAAAGAAAGTGGAGCTGGATAGGCCACACTCTAAGGAAACCACAGAGGGATATAACTAAACAAGCGCTCGAATGGAGTCCAGCTGGAAAGAGAAAGCTTGGTAGATCGAAGGAAACGTGGAGGAGAAGCGTCCACAGGGAACCCAACACGTTCAATAAACCATGGAAACCAGATTAAGGTCGAGGTCCAAAACCGAGTAAGGTGGAGACATGTCGTGAATGCCCTATGTTCCAATGGGAATGAAGAGGATTAAGTAAGTAAGTTTGTTAATAATTAAGATATTGGCATTTCTAATCAGCCTTCTTGTTCTAATCAGCTTTAACAATTCAGGAAGACTTTGTTCGTTTTTTTTTTAGATATTTATTATTGAAAATAAAAGTATCGCGTGGTATATCAATGAACTCGTTGAAAAATTATCTATCGAATGTTATAAAAATTATATTGGGTGTTTCATAGGAAATAAAGAAGTTGACAGGAATTTTGAAAAACTGAAAACGTGGCAAAATTGGCGATAACATTTTCGAATCCGCCATATTTTGAAAAATTACCCTGTACGAAAATTCAGAAAAATCTAACAAATGGTTACCGAGATATATGGATGGTTCCGTACATTTGATTAACTGTATATATATATACAGTGTGTCCCACTTAAGACCTTACCACCCTCGTAAAATTTGCATTTTTCACCCGATTTTCCTAAACTTTTTTTTGTTGGATCTCTGAAAAATGCTTTAAACGCATATGTCATTTGTTTTGACGACTAAACTCGTGGCCAACTGTGATCCCTTTTTGGGGTCGAAATTTAGAGAAGTACTATTAGGGATTTTTTCAGTGCAAACATAACCACGGATTCTTATTCGGGACCACTTAAAACCATACTATACCCATTTTTATCGCTCTTATATACAGGGTGTCCCAGCTGGGACATTTTTTAATTTTTTGATAAGAAGAAAAGTGACGCGAATTAAACGCATTTAGTGGATATTCTAATAATTCCGAATGCTTCCCAAGCAACAGCTAAATTTACCACAGGGTAGTCCAACAAAAACGTACGCCAAAATTAACAAAATATTTAATTTTAAATGTAAAATTAGCTGTATACAAATTGAACACATTTTTATTGTATTAGAGCAACTCAAAAACAAACAAATAAAAAATAGAATAACTAACAATAATATTGAACTTAAATAGTCATTTGTTCGTTTGTTTTGTTGCCATGGAAAACAAACAATTGAAAAATAATCAACAACAGCTGTCACTGTCTCTGATTTACTTGCCTTGTAGTGCTTATCGAAAGTAATATGGCTTATTCTTTACAAGAAAAAGTGGAAATTGTACGATTAGTAGGCGACCGAATGTATAGTTTTCATGAAGCTGCTGAAGAATTCAACAGAAGACATCCTGCATGGAACATGTTACAGTTAGGAGAATTAATTTATTTTTTAACGAACACGGAAGTGTAAACAAACTCCCCAATCAGGATCGTAATCGTGTGGTTCCAGGAAATCGAACAATTCTTGATTATTTTAATGAGAATCCTCGCTCAAGCGTTAGAGGGGCAAGTAGAGTTTTAAATATTAGAAAAAACTCTATCTGGAAATGCTTCAAAAAAAATGGTAAGAAACCCTTTAAGCCAAAATTTCTCCATACACTCGAAGCTGGCGACACTGAAAGAAGAATGGAATTCTGTTTATGCTTGCAAGGTATGTACTTAGAAAATCCTAGATTCCTCAAAAATATTTTATACACCGATGAAGCTACATTTACGACAAACGGTATTGTATCGTCACAAAATACCAGAACGTGGAGTGAGGAAAATCCAAACTGGGTGATAGAATGCAAAAGGCAATACTCCTCTAAGGTGAACGTTTGGTGCGGAATATTGAAAGACAGATCAATTGGACCTTTCCTTTTTGAAGGAAATTTGAACGGAGCCAATTTTCTTCGATTTCTGCAGAATGAATTAAATAATGAAATCGATGAACTGCCCCTTAATGTTCGTATCGATTTACATATGCAGCTGGATGGGGCACCCATTCATAACTATGTAGAAGTGCGGAGATGGCTAAATGAGAATTTTCCCAATCGTTGGATTGGGCGAAACAGCAACAGCAACATATATATATATATATAAGAACCCAAAACAATACTTTAGTGTAATCTTGCTGTTCTCTTGATATCGTTGGACCATCTAAGCTGGGGTCTACCTCTAGGTCGGTTCAGGTCCATGGTCTCCAGGTTTGTATTTTTTTACTCCACCTGTTGTCACTTTGCCTCATTGTATGACCACAGAATCTTTATTTAAGTAAAGTTACATGTTCGACAGTCATTCTTGGCGGATCTTTTCGTTTCTTTTTGTTTCATGCTTCTGTACGTTTTGGCGATTTTGTCCACATTTACTTTTGTTAATGTCCATATCTAGTCCTAGTAGGTAAAGACTGGGAGCATGCATTGATCAAATACTTGTCTTCGTAGGCGGAGTGCTGTATTTTTGTTTTGTAAAGACGATTCATGACTTCCCCTATCAGTCGGGCACTTCATTCATCAAAACAGTTTTTCTGGTAAAATATTGTAGCTCTTAAATAATCAATTTGAGCTTCTTAATTTTTAACACGTTAGCATCGTCTTTACGAAATGACGCCATTTTTACTACAAACAATAATAATTTTAGTATTTCTGCCTTCTTTTATGAATTCTTTTTCTTGTAAATGTCCAGATTTAAACAATATATTTTTACATTATAAGTAAGCCTTTTTCTACTTAAATTTGATAAAATAGCTTCCACCGCAGTAACTGTATCTTCTATATTAATGAAAATTTTCAGATACTGGTTTAAAAATATCATAATTACGACAAGGAATAATCTACAGTTGTGGTTACAACAATAAAATTTATATTACGATGGCGAGGTATCATCACTTGTACCTCAGCCATTTTAAAGATTTACCCCTGCATATTTAAGAAAAATTTTACAATTTCTTGCTGCTTGCATTACTTGCACAGAGCAGTTGTTTAATGTAAACTACTTTACGCCGAAGACGGATTGCTCAAGCAGATCTTTACATCAAAACGGATACCAAATGGTCAAACTGTATATATTATGGACAATCTTCTTATTTGACCTTTAATGTAAGACCAGACCAGTTTACTTAAAAAGAACATCACTGTTTGAACTGGCAGTTAATCTTCCGTAGAAACTGTAAAGCAGTTTCAAATTTTTGCATCAAATCAGAATGTAATCCATCATACAACAGATGCCACTACAAATGATATGAACTCAGCGGCAACATAACAACGCTTCATAGATAAACTAACCGGAATGTATATTCGCACGTACAAAGAGGTTTACGTCTATAATTGCATAAAAGCTCTGCAGCACTCTAACACAAGATAAAACAAACAAAACGTGATGTGGTTGTTTGATTAACACTGATTCGGATGTTAACTGTTCCTGTGAATTGGTGATAGCAAATATAGTACGAAAGAAGTAAATACAAGTAAACAGAAAAAATACCAGACATGGGCATTAAAGCAGCCATGTAAGATGCCTATAAATGTCTAAGAAGTATATACAATATGTTCAAAAATGGCTCGTTGATCGTTATTCGGAATGTCTGTAGAAACAAGATCAAATAGTAAAAGTATTGTGTAAAACAATTGGAATCTATATTGTTTATAATGGAGTTAATAATTTTGTGTAGATAATGTGAAAAGAAAGGAAAACAAAGAACAAATGTTGAACAGTCCACTCTAGATTTATAGCTAATTGATGTTAAGCGAATACAAAACAAATACAACGCAAAGTGGAGTTTATAATTGAATTAAGGGTTTCTTATGATAACATTCAAATTCCGGTATTATGTTATTAACTGAACGCGGTAAATTAAACGAAACGGTAGCACCGTATTGATTCTAGCTTCAACTTCACAGCAATTAGAAATACTATTTGTGTGGTTTTTGAAATTATCTTCTTATGGCTTTCCAAGCTTGAACACTTCTGACAATATTATTGTGAACTTTATGCAGTATAGCTTCATCTACTAGACTGTAGTTACTAGAGCAATTGCTTCAAGGATGCGGTTAAAGCAATCCTGTTTATTATTCTCCGGACTTCTGATCTTACCCATCAACAAATAAATCGATCTTGGAAGTATTATCCAGTCATGCTTCATAACATGATGGAAGACCATCTAATTGAGACCAAGCGTTATTCATTACCAGTGGAGGCATATCATTAGAGCTTTCTTGAAATATATTCTCTAAAATTTGGGGGAAGTTTCTGATATATTAGCAGGTCCAAACGAATCATTGCATCCTGCCCATACACTAACACTAAAATGATTTTGAGGCGGTCTTTCGTGCAAGGGCAGTAACTGTGTGAAGTGTTGGTAGTTATTTTGACTGAATAAAAAATCTCTGCGGAGGTTACTTTGATGTACCTAAATTCCTCCAGATGTAAGACAGCCCAAGTGGTTGGAGTAACCAGAAACAATAATTTACTGGGTTCTTAACACTTTCATCCAATAAAATGTGAACTCTAGTGTAGATGAATGGATCGTATCTTCCTTGAAGCAAAACTTCCTAAACTAATCTACGATCACCAATTTCCAATTCTTACCCAATAGTTGTACCTCTTGTTAGATGTTTTTCTATTTGTTCAGTATAAGCTTGTCCATATCTGTTCAAACGTTTCTGCAACACTACGATACTTCACCACCAATCTCCTCTTTGATGTAACATCGAATATCTTTTATGTATGGGTTCTTTTTTACGGATAACGTTTTTCATATATTTTGTGTTCATTCTCTGCTAAATACACATTTATAGCAACACATATATAGCCATTGTTCGCATACATTATACAACATTGATGGATAGTATGAACAGAAGACTATCGTATTAAACACTGTAACAACTGCTGAACTGACTGGTTGAAGTAACCAGACCGCAGTAGGAAAGATGGAAGTGCTCTCGGCTTAGCTCAGAGCGGGAGTGGTTCACAAGGAACGCTTAAGGGAAGGAAATCTAACCACCCTCCAGGTTACAGCTGATTGTAGGTTCTCGTAGGAGGGCCGAGCAACCAGCAGTTTACAGGAATGGAACTCATCTTTATTATGCCTCCTTCTGTATAGTGCTTATAAAGTTCATGCACGTAAAAATACACAAAAATAAATGATATTACTACATTTTAACTGCATCTAAATCTATTAAGTAAAATATAGCACACAAATAGTACAATTTAGAACGAACCAGGTAGATCTATGGGTTAAACAAATGAGTGTTGGGACGTCCAAACCAAAACGCTCGCCGCCACTGGCATACGACATTTACTTTAATAAATAAAGAGAACTTCGCAGCCAGCTACGTTCGAGTTTACAAATTAAATACACTTTACCCTTAACAAGTAATGACACAATTAGCGGCTGAATGTCGCTTAGCGTTACTTCAAAAAAAAAAGAAGATTATTCACTTTAAAGTAGTAATGAAACGATGGGCAACTGAAGGTTGCCTAACTTTTAATATAACAGGGAAATTAAACTATTTTGTTTCTTATTTACAAACGAAGCACTGGAAAACAGGAGAAAACAATCACTGTATGGTACATTGGTAAGTTTACCTTAGTTCTCTTCAGGTGGGGAGTAGAGATAGAGAGGCATAATTTGGGGTGTTTCTAGGTCCTTGAGAAGCAGAAAAATCACAGTACGCCACTGAAGGCTGGATCACGTAGAAAGCACCAGGGGACGGGAGTTGGAACAATTGCGCCATCGCAATCGCCAAGGTTTTCTTTGCAAAACGGGAAATCTAGAGTGTTCTTGCAGTCAGGAACGAAACCTCCGTTGTACGAGATTTTATGCGTTCAGACGCTACAATGATGAAATGGGAAGAGTTGATGGCTGTAATCCGACACCGGTCGAGAAAACAATTTAACACAAAATTGTCATTAATAAAGCGAATCACTCTGCTACTATTTTAATCCGACGAAATGTCGAAGAATATTCTGCCACCAGTCGATAAAAGCGATACGGTAACTTAATCTAGCAGTGGCACTGCCAAAAACTCTCGCTTTCGAACAAAACCACGTGCGTTCCCCTTCAGAGGCTTATGCTGATTGCTTCTTCCCCCCGCTGCAAGAAATCTTCACCAAACGTAATCATTCTAGAACAAAATCTTCCATGTGTAACTTCCGGGGAGCGTAGGATTTTCAGAGCCATTTTGCATACAAAGAATTCTAAGAACTGTTTTCAATCAGCAGTATAGACTGAACATACATAAAATCTGAATTCTAGTGTAGTGCAATGAATTATACCTTCCATGACGCAAAACTTGGTCAACTAATCTACGATCCCCAATCTCCAACTATTGTCCGATAGTTGTACTTCTTGTTAGATGTTTTTCTATTCTGTTTAGCACAGGTTTGCATACGTTTCTGAAACACTATAATTCATCATCAGCAATCTTCCTCAGTCTTTGATGGAAACGTCGAATACCATTTAGATTTTCTTTGTGGATTATGTTTAGGCGTTTTGCATTCGCGCTTTGTCTAATACATATTTGCACAGTCAATTTTTGCATACACTGTTCCGCGTTGATAGATGATATGTAGAAAATCATACCATATTAAACAGTGTAACAGCTGTTGAAGTGCTGAACTGATGGTAGTTGTGTTGACTGAATATTAAATATTTATTGATATTACCTTCATCTGCCTAAATTCTTAAACAACCCAATTGGCTGAAGTAACCAGAAACAATAATTTACTAGCTTTACAACTTTCTCGAATAAAATGTGAACTTTAATGCAGTGGAATAGATTAGTTCTTCAATTAAGAAAAAATTCCTAAACTTATCTACGATTTCCAACCAATTCTGGTCCAATACTTGTACTTCTTGTTGGCTCTTCTTATATACTGTTCCGCACAGGTTTGTCTCTTTCTGGAATTCATACGTTCCTGAAACATTACGATCCATCACCACCAAGCTCCCTCATGTTACGTCAACGTCGCATACCATTTACATATGAATGCCTTTTTTATGGATAACGTTCTTTACACATCTTGTACTAAATACGTATTTAAATATTAATTGTAGCCTTTTCTAGATGCCATGGACAAAAGTCAATCGTATAAAGCGCTATAACAACTTAATTTTGTCAGACTTTTATGTATATCAGAAGCAATTTTTAAACGTTTTACACAGAGTTAAACATTTAGAATTCGCAAATATTGAATGTACCAACAGCAGTACCAACTGTCGAACTACTTTGGCAAAATAACTGTTTAAATGTACGTCCTGAATGATATTATATTATCGAGAATAACGTACTTCAAGGAAATAAACTGTTGAATTTTTACCCTTATATCTTCCGAAACAGATCGCAGGGATTTTTTGCCTTGCTCATCAACATGTAATTCAGCAACGCATCAGCAAGCTTATGTACCATTTTCAATACTCCTATACGTCTGATATTATCAGACTGTATCATAAAGAATGTATACGTTAAACAGATTACCCTGAAAGCAAACTCACACGCTGCAGTGTACTAAGTTCTAGCGGTCTGAGCTTTTCGTATAAATTTACCTTGCTAAGCGAAGAGCTTTCCCAGCCCGCTGAATTCGGTACAAAAGGAGATGCAAATGCAGCTTGAATGCTTACTTCCTTAACACTGCATCTTGCCGTCTAATGTGCAAAATTGCATTCAGGGGATCGTTGAAGTGGAAAACGTAATCGAAGGGTTAAAACGCCTATTTGCTGAACTTTGTACACCAATTACTCACCTAACCCATTTTGTCGAAAACATTGTCAGACAAAATAAAACTTCTAACCATTGGGTTAATCAATATTTATACTGTGTGTTGCAAACAGTTCATAAAATAGGTTTTTACTATCTACGATCGCTGAAATGTCAAAGGTAAATGTGGATTTGAAACGAGAAGCTTTCTATACCGCATTAGGATATATCAAAATACCAAGATAAATGTTCATAACCTGCTTTAAATAAATTAATATTATTATATCATTTGAACACCGCCTTTCTACCAATTAATCTGTAACAATAAAAGATAGGCTCTTTAATTTTACAAGTAGTTTTAACAGAGTAAAAAGATTTTAGATGTCTTACCGTGCTAAATGGTTTAACTTTTCTAGTTACAAACCAACCCTTGACCTCCATGAAAGTTTTTATCCCACATGTTGGCAGATATTCCTTTACACACAAAATAAATTTTAGGGGCGGACGATAACAGAGGGTAGTAATACCAATATTGTAGAGATTTCTATTTTCGTTATTTTGCTATGCCTCACTTATCTGTCGGAGCATCTGACCACAAAGAACATTCAATCTATCTAACAGTGCAGCTTTATTTTCATCACATAGTGATTCTAGAATGAAGAAGAAATTCTGCATAGACATCATAAACGGGTAGTCTCGCAGTTTGACGTCAGTAAGTTAACACAATGTGTAGTTACAAGTAAATCATCATAATATAACGAATAATAATTGCAGGCGATTCCAAAGAATGGAGGAATATATCTATTATGTTTCCTTTGAATATTTATATATACGAGGTCTGATCGAAATGTATCCAGAATGGCTGTATTTAAAAAGAAATTACGAAATTTATGAAATTAATATATAATCGCCTTCAAAGTAATCCCCTTCCGAAGCCTCACACTTAATCCAGTGTTGCTGCCATTGCTCGAAACATTTTTTGAATTCTTCTTCTGAAATATCAAGCAGCTGATTCGCCGTGTTCTTCTGTATCTCCTCAATATATTGAAATCTTTTTCCTTTCAAATGGAATTTGTTTTTCGGGAATATAAAAAAATCGCTGGGAGCAAGGTCTGTCGAATAGGGTCGCTGGCGGACCTGTGGAATACGGAGCTTAGCAAGAAACTGGAGGCTGCTGTGAAGGTTAACGACGATCCTAAGAAAATAATTACTTTTGGATGAAGAGATTGCCTAATAAAAGGTAAACTAATTATTACGTACCTATTCAGGAAGCACCAGAGTACCAGAGAATAGAAGAAAACACCACCACATAATATTTGAAACTGTCCGAATTTTGTTTAAGAGTTTTATAAGGCATTTTTACGTTAATACGCATACTGGCTGAAGTGTAGAACCAACTGAAGTTCGCTGCGTACTAGGTAATACATTTTAAATGTCCATTTCCTCTTAGCAATCCAAAACGCGATAGGACCGACTTCTGTGACAGAGTAATCATGCTCGAGAGCTATACCGTGGTATATTTTCAAATTAATACCTGGCGCCCAAATTTTACAGAATTTATAAAAGTTATTATTCAATTAAAAATATGATTGCAGTATGCAAGATAATCCAATTCAAAATCTTATTTTACCTTTAAATTTAATTAAAATATTTTTCTTTCTCCTTAAATAAATAAAATATATATAATAGTAAATGAAAGCTTAGCTTTTAAAATATATCTAGAGTTCAATACTATTTCCGCAATAATATATAATCAAGAGTCTCCATCTGTCACACTTATATAATAACATTAGTAACATATAAAAGTAAATGACTATAATTGTTTAATTGAACATTCCATTAAATTTATTAAATCATTAGTTTGTAGGTTAATGTAAAATGAGTTAAGTGGCTATCGGATTAATTGATTTCCCAGTAATAAATTACCTGCTTAATCAATTGAGTAAGTATTTAATTAATTCATTATTTTACCAGCTGAAATAGGTCCTGTCTAACACAATACCAATTTAGGATTTCTGTAATCGCATTTCCATGTATTTACGGAACTTATTTGGAAATTAAGAAAGAATTGGCCAAAAACAAAAACGTAAAGTTGACACAAATAAGTATTATGATTAAATCTTAGATACGCTCTTAAACTACTTTTCTACAGTCACTATTCGAATTTAAACACCTATCATATCGTGGTACAAGTTTTTGTATATATTCGGCATACAAGGTTGCCGCCTGTGACGAAAACCTATTTTGTACCGCCGCGCGCCATTACGAATTCTTCATAGTGTATAAAAAACGATCGTTGGTTCTTTAAAAATTCTTAGGATGGAGGAAGTGGGGATAGTCACTCGGCACTAGGTCAAGACTGTCCCAATTGAATTGCTCATCGAGTTGCACGGCCGATCGTGCAAAAGCACGACTCCAGAGGTCAAAAATCCTCGTTCTTCGTTCGGAATCCCTCGTCTAAACTTTCTTAAGGTTTTACCGTAGACGTCTGCAGTAATTCTCGTACCACGTTCTAGGAAATAAATCAGCAATAAGCATTTCCTGTCCCAAAAAATAGTAGCCATAAGCTTTCGGTTCTCTAACTTTTGCTTGCACATTCTGGCCTCGGAAGAACGCGCATGTTCCATCCAAGTCTTGTTGCACGACACAATGTGATTCAGGTACTCATCACCATCAGTTTCGTAGAAAACGGTGTTCCTTATCGTGTACGTTTGGTCAGCCATCTCTGAAACTTCTACTAGTGTCTGACCTTTCCTTCGCTCATGATGCCTGCACCATAAACCTCGCACATTTGACGGTAGATTTCGGTAGCGTGTTTGTTTTTTTTGTATGGAGAAAACGAATCACAGCGCACGTATTTGATGGGATTTTCGATTATTTACCGTAGTATATATTTGAGTACGTTACATATACTCTCATATATTCTCATGTTCGCTGATGACCTGAAATTATTTACTTCTGTCGACACTACTCACGACTGTCTTAAGTTACAGATGAACATTAATAAGATTGTGAGTTGGTGTAACTTGAATAATCTGCATCTTAACATAAATAAATGTAATGTAATGACGTTCACCAGGAAGCTTGTTCCCATTATATTCCCCTATTCAATTGATGATGAATCAGTAACCCGTCGTAGCATGGTGAAAGACTTGGGCATTTATTTTGATAGCGAGCTCTCTTTCTCTCACCATATGGCACAATCTGTATCATCCTCTAATAAAACATTAGGCTTTGTCTTGAGAAACTGCAAAGGTTTCAACAACTTACTTGTTTTAAAAACTCTTTATTTTACGCTTGTTCGCTCCAAATTAGAGTACGGTGCACTTGTGTGGCAGTCGTTCTACGGAAGTCATAAACTGCTAATTGAAGGAGTTCAAAGAAGGTTTCTGAAATTTTTGTGGTTTAAGAAACATCATGTCTATCCTGAGAGAGGATTTACTTATGAAACGTTGTTGGTTGCTTTTGATACTACCTCCCTTGAATTTAGAAGGGTGAATAATGGAATAATTTTTTTGTTTAAGTTGGTGCATTACCAAATTGACTGTGAATATCTGCTCAGTAAACTCAATATACATGTTCCTGGAGCATCAACCAGAAATCACAAAACCTTCTACATTCAAAGAACTAGAACAAATGTAATGCTTAAATCGCCAATTGTGATTATGTGTAGTAACTACAACAAAATTAGTGATGCATGTGACATCTTCTCATGCACCTATAAGCTCTTTTTAAATATTGTGAAAACAGCTATTGAGCCCTTGATGTAAAATAACAGATTGTTCATTTAACCTCTCAATTGGTCGTTTGGCACAATTACCTTATAGTTAACCTAATAGTTGAGCTGTACATTATGTAATATTTATGGGTTCTAGATACAATTTATGTTAGTCTTTTATGCATGTTATGCAAATCTTTGTTGTTTAGCCGTTATTTTGTAAATTGTCCTGTAATTGGGAAACTGTTGGGCAATCAATTATAAATAAATAAATAAATAAATAAATAAATATACAATATAATGGGGACGTGGGGCTTGCACATCAACCACTAAAGCACCCTTAGTTTCCGACTAGGCCTCGTATGTAAGATGTTAATAGCGTGATGATCTCTTGTAGCTATTTTTCTATTTATTTATTAAAAATTGTGAGAAAATGACGTATTTTACGGCGAAATAACGTATCAAACAGCAGGAAGCTTATAAAACCTGTTGAAATTATTAACAAATTGTTTTGAATTATTAATTAATATTCTACTGGGTAAAACGTCGAGTCTGGCTTGGGTTCGAAACCTATGCATTACTACGCAGATTTATAAAAATCTTGTCTGCAACCCACCACACACAATATCCCAATCCGGCTTGCAACCGTGGGATCTTAATGCTAAAAACCTTCTCTGGAAATTCTGTCGTTTGGATTCGACGATAAATTGTAGGTCCTCCGAGTGTCTACCTTAGGCCTGAGGAGAAACACGTGGCAGAGAAGAGACCAATGTCCAGCAGTGGGACGAAAAGGCTGTCAATATGATGATGATGATTCTACTAATTGCAAATAATCTATTAGATTGAATTGTATGCAAATTCAGTCAAACTTACTATGGTTTGTGTTCGATATTGCATAGGTTATGAGGATAGTAATGGACAATAACAACAACGTGTTGTCCGCATATACATTGTTTTCTTATTCTTCTTCTTCTTCTTCCTCCTCTTCTTCTTCTTCTTCTTCTTCTTCTTCTTCTTCTTCTTCTTCTTCTTCTTCTTCTTCTTCTTCTTCGTCTTCTTCTTCTTCATTCAGCCATTCTCTATTCTTCGAATATATGCTTCCCACATGCTCTCCCAGCGCTCTCGGTTTTGCGCCTCCTTATACCAATTCAAACCTACTGTTCTTCTCACATCGTCACTCCACCTCATTTGCAATTTCTTCTTTCTCCCCACGGTCGCCATCTGATCACATTGTATTAACCCCACATTATTGGTAACTGGCATTACAAACTGAGATATTGTTTATTAATATTTATTAGCTGTATGAAACCGCGTAATCGTTGAGTGAGTAATTACTCATTGTTATAAATATGTTGCTGTGAATGAGTTGTTATGTTCATAGTAATTAATTCCGTCTTTACTAATTTTTGCACGCGCATGAACATTATTATTGCATTGTTGTATTAATTTACATATTCAATCGTAAACAAATCTTATACGGTCTGTATCAGAGATGCGTGGATGTTGACTGTTGACGATTTATGCCTTGCCTTGTGCCATCCGGAGTTGTGAAAAAATTGCGTTCCAAATTCCCAACAAAACTTCTTTCGGTTGAATTACATTCGGTGTGCAAGTCTTAGTAAGTAAATGCTAATTTTTGACATAATTTCGGTTATTGTCACTATGATATAAAAATGTCTGAAATGTCACCATTATGCCTTGAATCGGATCATATTTTTTTTAAGTTGCAATGTGTAGAAATGTGAACTTCGTTTAAATCATTTTTAGTCACTTGTTGACTTTTGGTATTTGGGATGCTTCAATCACAAAAACTAAAATCCAAAACGTTGTACACGCGAACGTCTGACAAAATATTAATGCATACAACGCTTTATCTGCTTTTAATAGGATTAATTCGCGACTGTCAATCAGTTTTACAAATCTATCAGTTAGTTATGTGGGCTGCAACGGTTTTACTGCGAGGAATTCATTGTTGCATCACGCTGGTAGATTTGAATATTAGTTATGAAATTATCTGTTGCCCGAATTAAACAATTATCTGGTATAATCTATTACTATTTTACCATGTGGGCGCATATGGAAACTGATGCGCCTGTACGTGTAAATAAAGTTGGTAAAGTATCATTTACACTATATAAACTGTGTTTATAATTTATAACAGACTGTACAGTTGTCGGCGTTAACACCAAATATAATTTCGATTAACAGCAGTTGATATGTGCAATCTATAAAAAATATCATAAATATGACGGCCTTGGAGGTAAAATAATTGCGAAAGAACAATATTTTTGTTTCTTTAATAATGTAGAAGATTTACTGTACAGTGCTGGGGAAGATACTTTAACTAGAGGTCCAGATACATCTAATGAATATAATCTATATCCAGATCTAGGATTTAAACCTAGAAACGGATCTAGATAAATAGCAGAGATCCCGAAGAAGGTCTAGCTTCCTGCTTCTAGCTGTTCAGCAGAAATATTCTATTCTATTTATTTCTTCTTTTATATATCCACACAATAGTTTATTAAAAATCTAGAATATCTTAAGTCTGTTACTTTTATCTTAATTATATTGAAATTTCAAAAATGTGCCCCATAATATGGCAAAACTAGCACTTCAAATAGTATTGACATTGAATTACTAGTTTTGTTATTAAGCTGGAATAACATTTTAACCGTTTAAAGCAAGGACAGGTTCCATTAATTCACTTTGGTTGTCCAGTATTACATTACCAAGTTGTACATACTAAAAATAAGTTCATATTTAATAAATAAATGCAGTGGTCTATTTCGAATAGATACAAGTTATTACTGTTGGTTCTCGCTCCAACATTAGTTGCCCCTTAGTTCCATCCTATCTATTGATATTGTCTGCATCTAATGGATTTGATTTGATTTATTTGATTTGAAGTATTATAAATCCACTGAAATATAATCCAGATACAGATGCAAAAGACTGGTATAAATATAATCCAAATCCATTCAGTCCCTGGATCTACTAAATCTCGATTCAGTATATCTAGATAATACCCCACACTGTTACTGTAGTGGCAGCTTTGCGAGTTGATCTTAGCTCTATCCATTTATTTGCATAGAAAAGGTTTGTAAATCTAGAAATCAGTAATAGAAGTCAACAATTTCTTTAGATTTAAATATGATACGTCTACTAAAATATTCCCAGATACAGACACAAAAGATAAAGATAATCTAGATTCATATAGTGTTTCCGAGACCTGGATCTAAATCTAGATCCAGTAGATCTAAATAGTAGCTGACACTGCAACTGCAGTGGAAGCGATATAAGATGACCCTAACTTTATCCATTTTTTACCCAATCAATGAAAACCTTTAATTAATAAACAATATGCTAAATTGTTGTAAACTACAGGTTGTCGCTATAAGATATCCTCAAACTTTAAGGGGCGTATTCTAATTCTAAGGATTCACTTACTTTTCGAGGTACAACTATATTAAGACATTCGTGTTTAATTGCATTTTCATAAACAAGAAGTACTTTTTGATGTATCAAGCAGCTGTACGCTAAATTTCACAACTGTCACAATTTATTAATAATTTCTAACCACGAAATTTACTATAAACCATGTAGTCTAACCCTACACTAACGCTGAAATGGTAAATATCCATATCATGTATGGGGAAGCTAATGGGAATACCAGTGAAATTCAGCGTCTATACAGGGAAGTACTTCCTAAAAACTAGTATCTTGAAATAAACCCTTTTCTTGAATTCACCAAAACATAGAGTGATTTCCTGCTGACCTTGTAGATCTAGGAGCTCAAAGAACCGTTCGTACTCCTGACTGAGAGGAACAAATTTTAGATATACTTGAAAATGGTACTACAATCAATACCAGGCAAATAGCTGCAGATACATTTGTATACAATTTACCTATCACAAATTGATTTTAAACCGAAGCTCCGCGACGTGTTTCTTCAGCAATGAATTAATCCGTAGTTTGTGATTAATATCCTCTTTATTAATGAAGAGAAGCAAACCACCAGTGAGCACTGAAAAATCCACATGCGATTTGTTAAACCCGAAATCAACAATTTACCTGCAATATTGGAGCCACTATCATTGGGTATTGCTTAATTGGTCCTTTTATTCTGCTATCTGCATTAAATGGGCACATTTTTTAGAGCAAGACCTACTTGCACTTCTGTATGTTTTATTGAACATTCAGCATCAGTCCTAGATCGTACATGGCGGAGCTGCCGCTCATTTCAGTCTGATAGCTAAAGAATATCTCAACATATCCTGAGCTGTGAATTGGAAGAGCAGGATCAGTAAACTGGCCGGCCAGATCCCCTAATCTCAGCCCGCTTGACTATTTGTGGGACATATTGAAGATCCTGTTGATAGGATTCGAGTTCCTACAGCACAAGTTCTACAGTAAGGTATTGAGTTTTCAAAGTATTGGAAACATTGCTGGAATATGCGAACGTGTGGGACAGTCGATGAGACGATGCAGTGACGCTTGTATTGCATCGTGGGGGACATATTGAACATTTCCTTTAGTTGTTTTTATTTTTTGCATTTTATTACTCTACTTTTCAATAAAATTTCAAAATTATCTAAATATATTAACATAGTTGTACCTCGACAAGGAAGTATTAAAGGGCACATGGTAATATAAACTTTAAAATGCATCCTGTATATTGTATCCATTTAGCATGGAAATATCGACAGCTCACTTAAGTTATTAACATACGACGTAAATTTAGAATGCCCATCCGCACAATGATGTGTAATAAAACTCTAAATAATTCTACAATTTAAAAATATCAGTTGTTGGCGTTTTCTGACCAAAAAGTATGGAGTTTTTTGTGTTTCATGTAAAATTGCCCTTATTTTTGGTTTCTTACAACATTTGTAAGTTAAGCCAAGAATTTAACAGTGTGTCGACAGACATATCAATCTCATAATTTTTTTTTGTTTTGTTTAAACCAGTGTCAGAGCTTTTCAATTGGGTAGTTTAAACTGCCATGTTTTTTTGAGTCAAATTAAGCTTTTATTAAATTTTGCTTAACATTTTAATGTAGTTGTTTACAAGTTTAATTACAGTGAAAGTTGTCAAATATACCTGAAGGTTTTTAAAATACTTAATTTTAAAGTAATCCTTTCCCCAAGCAATCATGAAATTGAATAAAGGGCATTATCGAACTGTGATTTTTACAATTTCACGCTTGACTTGATCCGTAAAGAATGTTTTGAGGAAATCAATCGAATGTTTGGTGACAAGTCGAGTTCCTTAGTTACCGTAAAGCGGTGGTACAATGAATTTAAACGTGGTTGACTTTCCTTAAATTACAACTTTCGAGCTCCTAAGCCAAAAACGGCAGTTACCGAAGAGGTTACAATCACATAGCAAGTTGCTACGGCGTTTTAAACAAAACTAACACCGCCAACTATGAAGAATGTTGAAAAGTTTTTACGTCTTCTTTATAAGTGATACTGTCGAAAAAGGACACCGAAATTGTTTTTGCTTGCCTTCTTATTATCAAGAACGAAACGCTATTAGTTATTAAGTTTTTAGTGTGTTGTGGCGAATTTCGTCAATCACATGAATTAATTATTTTTACTGTTAATTTTGCAATACATTTTATAACCCTAGCATTTTTGAAAAGAGAATGAAAGACCTTTCAAATGAGGTATCACAAGCCCCTACTTCCAATATAAAAATTTGGGGGTTGCAACTGTTACTTGGAGGGGGTTGAATTTAGGGTTGACATTTTTACGTTGCACGATATCATTTTATAATCCAAAATTGACGTGTCTTGGGGTTTTTTTAAAATATGTACAATAATTGAGATACTGAATTTATTCCATTTGGCTGTTCCACATGTATACTTTGAAAAATTATAAATAAATGTGTTTTATCAATAAATTCTGTATTACTTTACTAGGCTCAGCAGAAAGAGAACAGCCCTCATATATTTAAGCACCTCATATATTTCATTTTTTTTAGTGAATATATGGGGGCTTTAGTCACTGAGTTGGTCTTCTGATGATAGCAGGTCCGGCGGTAGTTTGCGTGTAATTCGTTCGACTGCGCCTGGACACTCACTAAGTTTACTGCGAAAAGTTTTAATGCACTGTTTTATGTATGTCTCTACAGTGGGAATTTGTAGGTCTTGGTGTATTTGAGTATTTCGAACAAACCAAGCATTTGCTGCTATACGTAACACTTTATTTTGTAATGTTTGTATATTTTTCACTGTTGTTTTAGCTTCTGCGATCCAGACTGGGCTGGCATTACTGGTCTTAATAAGGATTTGTAAAACAGTAGGGAACAGTTTAATTGTAGTGGTGTTTTACGGTTTAAAATGGACTAGAGTTTTGGCAATTTTGCGTGGCATTCACTTATCTTTTTGTTTGCATGTAATCTCCAGGTCAGACGCCTGTCAAGGTAAACTCCCAGGTACTTGACACCTTGATCAGAAGGGTTCCAATTGATGGGGTAATAATTTATTACAACGTTGGGTGGAATTATGGGTCGTCTTAAGGTAAATATTTTTGCTTCACACTTTGTATGATTTGGTTGTATTTGCATAACCACCTATTGAGATTGTTCAAATTTTCTTGTAAGTAGTAAATTGCTGTGTTGATGTTTTTGTTTTGAGTTGTTGTGGCGGTATCGTCTGTGTACATGTCAATACCAGCGTCGTTTGGTTGCGGAATGTCGTGCATGATAATGTTATACAAGGTAAGGCCTAAAATAGAGCCTTGAGGGATTCCGGCTGCAATTTGTTTAACTAAAGATAGAGTACCATTAATTCTGACTTGAAATTGTCTGTTTTCCAGAAAGGATTTAATGATTAATACCATGTAGTTCGATAACTCGAGATTTATCAGTTTGGACATTAAGCCATCTATCTACACTGTGTAAAATGCCTTGGCGATGTCGAAGAAAACAATAATGGTGTACTGCTTGCGTTCGAAGCCTCTCTCGATGATTTCAGCGATTCTCAAAACTTAGACAATACGGGTAATAGACTGATTGGTCTGTAATAAGTGCGGTGGTGATTGTTTTTGCTTGTTTCGCGAACATCAATATGTGAGCCATCTTCCACATTGTTGGGAAATATCCACTCCTTAGACAGGCATTAAAAACTGCGGTAATATAGCAGATCGCTTTTTGGGGAAGTTGTTTCAATATTTTATTCGTAGTAAGGTCATGACAGGTGCTTCTTTATTGGATAATTTTGTAATAAAGTGCGTCAATTCGGTTGGCGTGATATGGGTTATCCTTCCCGGGGAGACTGGTATATTGTGTGCAAGACTGTCGGCCATGTGATAAGAGTTTTGTGTGTTGTCGTTGGTGACGGGGGTAGTGAAAATGTTCTCTAGGTGTTCAGCGAATAACTCACGCTGGAGTATATTATATCGTTATGATTTAAAGGGTAAATTTGGGTGATTCCTTGAGGATGCGTTTAGTTGCTCTTCAAAGGGTGTGGTCTGAAGGTTGAAGTCCTCTATGTAATTATGGTAGCAGCGTATTCGAAATGTATCTACTCCAAGTTTGACTCTGCGTAGCAGTTGCTTTAGTAAAGGTTTAATGTTTGGGGTTTCGAGTTCTCTGCCACTCCCTGCGAACTTGGTTTTTTTGTGTAATTAGGTTTGCAATGTACAAGGCGGTGTGTTGCGAGTTGGGTGGTTTGCGACTGTTCTGTATTGTTGTTGCTTCTATAATACTTTCCTTTATTGCCATTTGGATCTGTTCAGGAATCGATCTCTCCTCTTGTATGTAAGCTGGCTGGACATTTTATTTTATTGCTTAGCGTATCTTGAAATCTTTCCCAATTAACTATGCGATTAACGACCTGGGGCAATTTAGCCGGCTGGGTGTTGCGGAGAATGAGATGACAGGCAGGTGATCCGAGTCTAGTTCGGTGATCACATTTTGGTATATCGGATGAATACAGTTCTTATGTAATACATGACCAAGATGTCGGGTAAATGGTCTTCGCGGTAAGGGTACTGCGTAACTGAGTCTGTATTGCATTTGCGTTAGCATAGGTGTACAATCTATTGCCATCTTGATTGAGTGCACGGCAACCCCAGGTGGGGTGTTTACAGTTTGGGTCGCCCATCACATAGGTTGGTTCGTTGTCTTGGAATAGATATAGGAGATCAGCTTCAGAGGGTCTTCTATTTGGTTGTTTTCGTGTGTTCTTATGAAGGATTAATAAATAGTACACTTTCAGCCCCTTATTAGTATTAATAATATCCGAAATCATGTAAAAAGCTGCCTTTCTTTGCAAGACGCGTACCTAATTTGATCTAAATAGAACGAAAATTCTGTATTATCCAAGAATTTCAGAACAAATTTAAAATAAAACAGCAATTCTTACAAATTTTGTTATCACAAATATACACCCGTAGCAATGTTTTCAAAAGTTTCTCAATACATGTTATTTTTAGACACCCATTTATTAATGTACCGTAACATTACACTTTCATTCGTATTTATGCGTCTTTATTTTCATCAAACTTTCACTCTTTCCGTTATGGTTTAGTTTCGTTGATGTTCTCGCTATGCATAATATAATTTGTTTTACATGAAAACATGCTGGCTAAATATTTTTTAAACTTTGCTGACTTGTCGGGGTTTTTTCCTTAAGAAACACGTAGGTATGTTCATTCTTGTTGCATACGGAATTTAAAACAGCTAAGACGGTCTGTAAAGGACTAAATGCAGTTGTATACGATGTACGCCAGCGCTTATTATGAAGTTATCACTTTAATAACATCATACTAAGTTTATAATATATTGGTAGTCAACTCGCGAAGATAACCATTGTTTTCGTACGTGTTGACATGTCACAATTGAAATACACATTACACAAGCAAAATCTATAAACGTATGTAAAATTTACTACTTTTTTCTGTGTAATTTATTTCTCCATTCATTAGGTAAAGAATGCAAGAACTCTCACCAACTATACGATAGTAGCAGTTAAACGAATGCCTCAGTCTACAAGACATAATGTTGTAGAATACTACTATTAAAATACAATTTTATACGCAATACAATTACTCATTACAATTATTATAAGAAAAAAATGTTTCATTCATGATTAGTGTTTGTAGAGTGAACAACGTGCTTGCTAATATTTATGTGTGTGTTGCATTAATCACAGAATGGGTTATATTTTCCTAGGTATGTAATTTTTCAATTAAATATATTATTCGATTTTATCTACAGTGTTGTTCTAAACTGACGATATGGTTAAAATTGCTAAACGCAACCAAACATACATTTAGGCAGTTGTGTTTTAGATTTACTTTACAATTTATGAACTATTGATAAGCTACAAGTGGCTTTAAAGTTAAACATATTATTATTAAATATTTTTCGCCTTACTTCGTTGCAATTCTTCTAATAAAACCTTTTGTCATTGTGAGTATTATTTTAAATTATTAAATATATAATTTCTTGCTTTGTGAAGTTAGAAAGAGATATAGGTATCCTTATTTATTATCTAATAAATGTTGATTGGTTTACTAACTAGTTTAAGATGGTGGTTTATATCCATTTAATGGATAAACCTTAAAATTCTTTTGTATCAAAATCAAAACTAATATTTTAAAATGAAAATTAGAATTGAAGAAAATGTATGATGGGTTGCATAACAAGTAGATTTTGGCGCTCCATCGCTCATAAATAACCCTGTATATACAGAGCGTTTCAAATTGTTGCTCGTGCGAAAGTGGAAATTTTACCGGTAGTCCTTCGTTATCGAGTTATTGATAAAAAACAAAACATTAACATTTAAATTAAATTTGTTAAAACCGAATAATATTAACCAAAAAGTTATTGTCCGCATATATTGCCTTCAAGGCAAAAATTCGCATGATTTATCATGGACGCACGAACCCTCTGTAGCATGTTTGCGTTTATTGACGCTACAGCAGCGTGAGTATGAGCTAAAACTTCGTCAGAATTCACAATAGGTTTTAGGTAAGCGTTTTCTTTCAAATGGCCCCACAAAAGAAATACAATGGCTTCAGATCCGGTGATTTAGGAGGCCAGGATATAGGTTCACCTCTTCCAATCCCCCTATCAGGTACATTCTCATTCAGGAAATGTCTTACTTGTATTCTATTGTTATGTTCATTTGATTTTGCCACTTCATCTGAATTAAAGTCATATTTTAATTGCCGTTCTGTAGCCGATTACTCTATTATTATTTGCCAAATACAGTTTGGTATGGATCTTTTTGTTATCATGGAGAATTGCCGATTAATATTTTGTGTACGCGCTTGACCTGGCAATTTCTCGTCCTTGAAGTCCTACGTGTTAAATTGTTCTAGAATTATTGCACCATATTTCCCAATATGATGAAATATTTCAGCTGCTGGATATTTTCGTTGGTTTGTCTCTTTTCTCTTTTCTCTCGAACTGAAAAAGGTTCGCCGTCAGTGGCTTGCAATATTTAATTTCTTAGAACAGATCTACGCAGCTAGTGGCATCGGAGTTTACAATTTGATACGCTTTATGAATACACTTTACTTCACCTAAAGAATATAGAACAACTGGCAACTGAAGGTCGCACTTGAAACTTGAAAATTAAGCTCGGAAAAGTTTTCATCACACAATTAGAATTTCTCCTACCTTAGTGTTGTTCGGTAGGAATCAGAGAAAGGCACAACTGGGGTGCTCCTAAGATCTTCGGGAAGCGGGTACGCCCCTCAAGGTTGGATCACTTCTGACAGGGATTCTGCGACGTCGAGAGAGAAGAGGTGGGAATTTCAGATGTCAATATCTCCACCCCTGGACGGGAGGATCACTTAAACAGCTCGAAAAACAGAACTTCCACGGGTTGATAGCTTTTATCCGACACAAGTCATGGAAACAATTTCCCTGAATTGTTTTTGCAAAAAGCTGAGACTCTGCTAATATTTTTAATCCGACACAAGTCGAAGATGCCTAACGTAAAAAACGAAACGATAACTCAATTAGCAGAAGAGCTGCCATACAACCAGGTATCCAAAAAAACACGTCAATTCACTCCCAAAGCCTAACGTCCTTTTTTCTTAATTTATTAACGGTCCCCGAAGATGGTATCGGGTGACTGGCCCGAGCAGAGGTGGAAATTCGACTCAAGAGAAAAACCAGCGAAAGTATCCAGCAGTTGAAATATTTCATCATATTGCGAAATATGGTGCAATAATTCTAGAACAATTTAACACGTAGGACTCCAAGGGCGAGAAATTGCCATGTCAAGCGCGTAGACAAAATATTAATCGGCAATTCTGCATGATAACAAAAAAAGTCCACACCAAACTGTGTTTGGAGAATAATAATATAGTAATCGGCTATAGAGCGGCAATTAAAATATGGCTTGAATTCAGATGAAGTGGCAAAATGAACTGAACATAAGCCCATAATGTGACGGTGCACGGTCAAGATAGAATTTAATCCAGCTGCTAATGGAAGTTCATCGAGCATAGGCAGTGGTAAATTTTTACACAAGGCCGAATGAAATGGGACCAATTATACTATTATTTAATAACCCTGCCCAAATGTTTATTGACCATCATCTTTAATAATATCTTTTGTGTATTAATTTTCGATTTTTTAGCCCTCTTAAGACTCTGTATAATTATTAAATATTAATCGAACAACAGGAAAGACTACGCAAAACGAATCTAAAAACAATTAACTATCAGTCACCACATTCTATTGTATTCTTTGTGTTAGTCACCGAAAGTAGTTAAACTAATGATAAATTGTTACATTTCTAGCATTCCAACAGTGGAACAATTTATTGTTAGTGTTATATGTTTCAATTGAACGCCATATTTCTATCTTTAGAACATTATAACAATATTGCTACCAGAATACTAAATTCTCTGAAATGGCAGGCATGCGCGCAATTGCCGTTTTCCTTTCAACGAGTATTGCAAAACCAGAAGTTATTATTCGTGCAGTCCTGCATAATACATGACGCGTTAACTTGTGAAGGTATGCGGAAAGATTTCCAAGTAACTGTAATGATTTCTTAGCATACAATTAGACTTTCACCAAAAATTGGGTAATTAACTAGGCGATACGTAAAATAAATGTGTTATAGACGTATGGCCTTATTAATAATCTTTATGTTTTTTCGATTAGTTCAATTAAAAGCTACTTAAAATAATATAATTTATTTGTTTCTAAAATACAAAAATAGCTTTTTTATTGTTTTGTAGGTTTTGTGCCTTTTCGTATCCACTTAGCAAAGTATTAATTTTATATTACACAAATTGTTATAAACAAACTATAGTGAGTGGTTGGAACACCGCCTAATTATAGTTAATTTGGTACCTCAGCGATCTAGAAAAGATTATATATAGTACATTTTTCTCATGGTTAATAGCAAGGAATTTATAGATTTAATGAATATGGAATTTATATAAACATATTAATTGTTCACAATGGAACAAGTTATGGATAATTAAACATCCGACTTAATTTTTTAAGTGCTCCGTGCTTTTTACTATACCGGAGCTACGCCACCAATGTACAGCTAAAGATTGACAAAGAAATAGCTAACTTCGCTATGGACAAAATATGCATCAATATATTGTACAGCGTTGTTATAAGAGAACGAGAACGAGAAAAGCACTTTCTTCTTTACCAAATGAGGCCGTTTCTCTTTGATTTTGTCGCTAAATTGTTGCAACAAAGTGGCATAATATTCGCCTTTATTGCTTTCCCCTTTTCTACGTAGTCGACCAAGATAATTCCATGAGAATCCCAAAATACGGTTGCCATAACCTTTTCTGCTGACAAAACCGTTTTCGCCTACTTTGGTGGCGGAGAACATTTGTGTGTCCATTGTTTGGACTGTTCTTTGGTTTCGGGAGTATAATGGTGGACCCAGGTTTCATCGACGGTTATGAAACGGCGCAAAAAATCCTTCGGTTTGTGGCGAAAACGTGCCAAAAGGTCGCGAGAAACACTCAAACGATTCCGTTTTTGCTCCGGTGTGAGCAACCGCGGCATCCAACGCGCCGAGTATTTTTCCAATTCCAATTCTTCAGTTAAAATTCTGTGCACACTGTCATTTGAGATATCCACTATGTCTGCTATCTCGCGCACTTTTAGTCGACGGTCATCCAATAGGATACCATGGACTTTTTCAATCATATCCGGGGCAGTAGCAGTTTTTGGACGTCCACTACGGGGTTCATCATTTGTGCTCACACCACCACGCTTAAATTCGGCAACCCAGTTTTTAACCATTGAAAAGGAAGGAGCGGATTCCAATAGTGTTGAATCCAGCTCTGCTTTGATTTCGGTTGGTGCTAAGCCTTTCAAATGAGAGTACGTTATCACTGCTCTCAACTCAGTTTTTTCTATTGTTTACAAAATCACACGAGACGTTCACTTTGGCGTACTGTCAAAAACAGACCAATTGACAGATCGCTCTGTACTGTCATATTCAATCTAATAAAGGATAGTTCTACAGAATGGTAAAGAAGATTCCTCCGAATTCCCGCCATCTCTGTGTTAGACCACGCAGTTATCGAACAATCCTCGTAATAATTTGACTTAATCGTCCAAAATTAAAATAGTGTTTATTAAATTATAGAGCTTAGCTCGCAGATTATCTATATATACAAGAAATGTTTACAGCTGCCGCCGTTTCTCCGTCCCCAGTTCCAGGTTTTTCTATTATAGCAATTCTCTTCATTTATACCTCTAGATCTCATTGCTTCGTCTATCTCATCTCTCGAACTTCTCGTAGGCCTTCCTTTTTTTCTTCTTTCCGGAGGTACCCATTTTAATATTTTTCTCCTTTCCGAAGGTACCCACTCTAATATTTTTCTCCTTTCCGCAGGTACCCACTCTAATATTTTTCTCGGCCATTTGGCTTCGTCCATCCGATTTGTATGCCCGAACCAAGTTAATAGACGTTTTTCGATTTTTGTTCTGCGATATTTCGACCTATGTCCATACATGTCCTTATCTCTTCATTTCTGATTCTTTCTAATCGTGATCTACAACTTCTGCTAAGATAATCCATTTTTTTGGCCCTCAATTTGTTATTATTTATCTTGCATAAATCCCACACTTCTCCACCTTATGTTATTACACTTTGGACCATGCTTCTGTAAATTTGTTTTTTGTGTTTTTTCTTATGTTCTTATCCCATAAAATTGAGTTCAGAGATGTAGCATAATATAGCTAACAAATCTGCTGACATTAGTTTAAGAAACGTTATACATAATTTGTTTGACTGCACATATGGATTTTAACAGCACATTTTCCTTAGCTCTTGGCGATGGCCCAAGAAATAGTCTATTTTATTTGCGAAAGGCAAGTGAGGTTAGGTATGATCTTGGACGAAATTGGCTTAAGGCGCTTGTCTTGACTACATTGGTAACGTGGTTCTGTATCCCACGTAAACCCACCAATTCAGTAGATTGATATAAAATTTTGAGTTTTTGTATCGCTCTGTATAAATTGAAACCAACAAATTTGTTTGAGTTTATTGAGACAGAAAGCTTGTTCAAGGAAATATGATTATTTTCTTGGCAGTTTGAATGTTAATTAAAAATAGGAAAAAATTTGAGATTTTTGCTTTAATTAGAATTTGTTTTTATCTCTACCATGTTTATAACTCCGATGTATGATACTAACAACTATGGGAGTAATTGGCGTGTGTTTGATATAACATACGAATAGAATTAAAAAACATATTTTTCAGAGTATTTGCTATTTGAAACGATATCATTTTTAATGTAAATATTGTTATCAAATAAAGGCAAACGAACAAGCCAAAAAGAGAGACCCCAAAAACCCGCAAAAACAAATTGCTTCAGGAAAATTATCTTTTGAAAGTAAATTTATTTAATTGTATTACCTTCAAATCTGACTGAAAACAAATACAATAACGACATATTTTTAAAAATTTTATCAAAATGCAGTTTGTATATTTTTATATTTTTCAAATATAATTTAATTTCTATTGTATCCATATAAAAACTATTTTTGTCAAAAAATACATTTTAGCATCAGCATGTATTTATTAATTGAGACTGACGTGCATAAGATATTGAAACACTAGAACCTCTGAATATTAGCTAACCCCGTGGGCTACGATCCATACTATTTTTGATAACTTCAATAACCGCCATGAGTTGCTTTGCATGGCCGTATTCGCAGGCAATTTATTCTTCTCTGGAGGTCGTACATAAGAATACGATGGACGAAAATAGAACAAGTTGAGACAGGTGAAAGGAATGTGAAATTAATATACAGTTGCAAGGGGCTTAAGGTCTTCCAATTCCCTCTTTATATTAAGAAACTAATTTTTACAGATTAGCTTTTCAAATAAACCTTACATAACTTGTACAGTTCTAACTTAAGAGGATTTTGAAATATAAATGTATTGTTTAAATTGTTTTTGTCTTAAGGTTCATTGAATTGGCCAACGAAAATGTCCCAAAATACATGACGCATAGGTTAGAATAACGGAAAATATAATTAAATGTTACAAATTTATACTCAACATTAAATATAGAATCTTAAAACTGTATGTACAGGGTGGGACCTTTAAAATAAGAAATATTAAATTCATTATTTTAATTTCAAAGTTAAGCAAGGCTCGGGTCACTAGTAAGAGTGGTCACCAGTTTAGTGGTACAACAACAGCGACCGGCCGTGCTTAGGAGGGCACGTGAAAGCCGTCGGTCCCGACGACTACTACAATGGTAGTCATTAGGTCAAGTAGTTAGACGTTAGTACCTCCTAAAAACTCTGACACCAGGTTCTACCGTGACGATACGAATTTGTAATAATAATATAATTGTCTTGAAATAATTTTATAAGCAAGTAAATACTTTTAATATAGTGTACTGCAAGTATAAGGGGTCTGATTATATGATATACCACGATACTTATAATCTAAATATAGCACTGATAACGAAGGCAGCAAATCTAAAAGCAATAAAGCAGAATTATTCTACACCGAACTAAGTGCACATTAAAACTAGGAATGTTGATAAAGTATGTTTTTAGAATTAAAATCTTTATATTTACCAAATAGTTAATTTTTTGTGGTTACATACAAAAACGTACAGTTGAGCTTGAGATTGATATTTAATAAGAACTTGATAGTGTCTTTGACGCAAATCGGAAGTATGTTACCAATGTTTGACATGGTACTTTATAACAAACGAGCACCTTTAAACTTTGTGTTTACACTGACTGTAGAAAAATCAAACAGAGTGTATCGATTTATAGCTAATAAGGCAGGTTAAACAATTGATAATATCATGTGATCAAAAAGTTTTAAAATTAGGGAAGGCTATGAACATTTTTTGCTTGTCTATGATTTAACTATAAATAAATGCCAGTTTAAACAACTGTCAAGTTAAAATAATTTATTCATCGGTCAAAATCTATTTATTCTGGTTGTTGTAATTTGTTTGTTTTCTTAAATAAATGTCTTTATTTGGTTACTTTATAAAACGTGCGACAAGCTACGATTTCAGGTTAAGTTGTTACGGGCCAAATGAGTTTTTTCGTCGAGCCGCAACAGGATAGGTGGAAAAAGTCCTGCAGCTTAGCTCAGAGGAGGAAATCGCTTACGAAAGGAAATCTTCCTGGTTGTGTGGGTCAAAATTAGTGGGCGCCACCTTCCAAATCACAGCTGATTGTAGGTTCTCGTGAAAGGCCGAGAAGCCGACAGCTTACGGGAATCGAACTCACCTTCATTGTGCCTCCCTCCTGTTTAGAAAGCTTGCAAAATTCATGCGTACACAAATACAGATACAAAATAATAAAAGATGTAATGAATTTTAAAACACATATAATTAAACGACTGGAAATGACAAAAATACAGAAAATGACGGCAAATGGTAACTTAATAGCTCTATATTACAAATAGTTAATTTGAGCGCTCAAGAGCAGGGACTCGTCGTCGCTGGCGCACGTAAATTGTCCAAACGACTACGTGGCCAGTGGCGTCGGAGCTTACACCAATAGCACAATATGTATATAATTAATCTTTACATTTAGTAATACAAGAAAGGACGATCGGCGACTGAAGGTCGCTTCTTGTTACATAAAAAAGGATATATCACTTAGAATTTTGCAAGTTTACGCGTAAAAGGGTTTTTTTCTTTTTTCACCACACAAAAAAACTAGGTCCTTTACCTTCACTTCCGGTGAAGGCAGACAATTCTGGGGATTGTTTTCCAGATGCAGGTACAGTCTGGGGTACTTTCAGGTCCGGCAAAAAAAAAGGCAGACGACTTCTTCAGAAAAGTTTGGGACGAAACATCCGTTGATACGCCCCTGGGAATTAGTTTTCTTCCTCTTTCACGGGTTCAATTCGCTTGTATCCGAATGAATCGAAAGAAAAATTACACTTAATTACTCTGTATCCAAGGATAACACTGCTAATATTTATTCAGATCCGACTTCGCCGAGATTCTCTTTTTGCCTAAGGCAAAACTATGATACGGTAAAACTTGATTTAGCAGAGGAGCAGCGAAGGGGCCCGTTATCAGGAGCGTTTCAAGAGCCTACTGCAGTACTCAATTTATTAACGGCTCCTGTAGATGGAATTTGGTTAGACCGGAGTCGGCGAAGATGGAAGGCTGACTGACGAGCTAAACGCTACGTGAACATGTATTGGTCAAAAATATTACCCCACATTGAGAAATATGGTGAAATAGTTCTGGAAAGATCTGACACGTAAATTCGCAGAAAGCGTCCAGGGTCAGGCGCAGACAAAACATGAATCGGTAGTTTCAGCTTACAAAGGAAAACCTGAAGACTTTGCGGAATTGGCCTCTCATAACTCAATCACAAAGAAAAATAACGGAAACTGTAATCGACACAAAACGGCAAAAAAAATAGAATTTTAATTCGTATGAAGCGGCAATTAAGAGTATTGCTCTAATCCAGACGGAATGGCACAATTTAAATGAACATAACAAAGTTCACCTTGTTTGTGTTTACATTGGAAGAAATAAACACAATGTAAGGCTGGTACGTAACATGACAGCTACGACATGCCTTGTAGCACTCACAGCCAGCACTAATTTGAAAGCTTTCTGATCGCTCGTTATTTCTACACGCTACTACTATAGTTTTTTCTATAAAACGTGTTATAATGAAATCTCCCTTAAAGAACTCCTCCGGGAATCACCACTTTTTCGTACTGATAGTTTTGTACAATCTAACTACACATTAAAAAAAACAGAGTGGTTTATTTTTACATAGCGAACTCCTTCTCATAACGAACATTTTTTTGTTCCATAACTATCCGTTGTGAAAAGGTTTCAATGCATATAATTTTGTAAATTTCAAACAGACATTTTTGAAGGTTTTTCACTGCTTCTTAACTTTCCAGTCTGGCAACAATGCACATGTTCGCTCGTATAAAAAGTAAGGTTGAGCAATATCGTTTTCGGCCTCGTTTATGTACATAGAAAACCGTTCATTGTAATAGCTACGAACGAACGGATATCTTTCTTGTTTTTAAAACAATGTGAGATTCGATAAGTTTTTTCTAAAAAATATTATATGGAAGCAATAGAAAGAAATAAATTTTTTATTGTTACTGTGGATTTACGTGACAATCAGCAAATGGTGGGTTAGCTCTTTGAACTTTCTGGTTTGTAATAAATAAATACAGAAGAGCCTTTAGATATCGCATTGCTCGTTGACATTTATAATAATATTGTCAGAGCCAGGAGCGGATATATTTCTTGTTTTTGAACAATGTTAGGTTACATTTATGCTTCGACGTGTAATTTTTAATAAATGAACATAAAAAGCCCACAGTTCATTGACATTAGTAATACAATTGTTGTAACTGCTAAGCAAAAACGTCATCTTTACAGACAAAATGTTTTAATTTAATTAAACATAAGTCAGTGAGCTTATCATTGATCGGATGCCGTATTAATTCAAGCGAACTACCGCTGATATATCCACTTGTAAGTATATATTGACCGAAGTTGTTTGCTTTTCCGGCTTCTGCTATATTTTTCCAGGCGGCGATGTTGATGTTTCATATAAGGCACTGCAGAATACGTTCTGTCGATGGTAAATTTCCCGGGTATAAGGCTTTCGTAGAGTACAGTTCCTTGCAGGAAGAAATAATTTTGTAGAAACAATATTTGTTGTTAGATTGGATTTAACCAAATTTATGCAGTAAAATGCAAAACATCACGCAAATTCCATAAACTGGTAGGTTTATTTCCACAAAGGTGAGCATAAAACACGTATTTTAATGATGCTGCTTCAACAAATGTGTTTTCATTAAAACAATAGCATATATGCAGGAGTGGGTTTAAAGCATGAAAATATGCGGTCATTGTAGGCAACATTTATGCAGTGCTCGGGTTGCGTACATGTATAATACAGCCCAAAACGACCCTGCATAATGAAGGGCAGTATAATTAGCAATTCGGCATTCAGATGAGGAACCTTAATAAGCATTTCCTTTTATAATGCTGGGCCCAAGATACACGATTTGTTAGGGTTCACGATTACAGTTTGCTAAGCAAAATCGTAATAAGATGTGCCAGCTACAGCAAACTTATCGTGAGCTTTTCTTTTTAACACTATCCGTAGAATGTAAAATAGCTTTTGGCAGTCCAGCCCATTGTATAAAATTAAACCAGAATTCTGTTTTTTCTCAATTTCTATCTCTGAAAACGGTGCTTTACATAATTTAAGCAGTCTTATGGTTCATTCAACGGCAGAACAATGGCCGTTAAATTACTGGCAATTATGCTTTTACTGTCTGGGTTTTACTTGCCCATCTAACAGGCAACAATATCTTTAAACAAACGAGCTTCAAATTTTGTTGCCTGAGACTTTGTCGTTGTGATAATATTCTGTTTAGAGAACGACGCTTAATGAAATATTTGAGTCGCGAATTAAAAAATATCTACTTAATAGCGCTTTGTCTTGTAATTCAATTTGCTTTGGATTTTGTTACTTGTGCTGAAAATATTAGGAAAAAACGCAGCTAAAATTACATGATATTAGCTCAGTCAATATTTAATATTTAGTTTTTATATATTAACAAAATAATAATTCAGTTTATTTGGCATATTTATGTTCGAACAATTTTTATTTTAATCAAATGTTTTCCTCAAATATCATTAATTTAATTTGTGCCACATACTGTATATGTAATGTAAATGTTAACTGGAACGCAGTAGTTGAATTTGGAAAACACAAAAAAGTGGTATATTATGTCTGTGGATAAATTTTACTTTTTTCAAGGACCATACATAAAAATATAATAGTTTTTTAAGTAGCCTAATGCCCAATTGTTCGAAAATATATAGCAAATTAGACTTTAAATTAATTATTTAAAGGCTGGGGTGGCTCAGTGGTAAGACTGCCAGGCTTTGGATGTAATAATCCGGACGCTTCCGTTTCGAATCAGTCCAGGAGTCGGGAATTTTTCTAATGCCCTGGGTGGTCGGTACTGGGTCCCGGTCTCCATTTGCCTTTGGGGATCAAATTATTGGCACTCCTCGTGTTACGATCGCATTAGAGGAGTAACAAGACCATAAACAGAAACATCCACACACCAGGCAAATCAAGGACGGTTTCGCACCAACTCGGTAACCCGCAAAGTCGGACCCTGTTGGTACATAGCACAAACTAACTTAGCTTTGCCTCACACCGCCTCGACACTGCGCAAGCGGTACAAACGAGGATCATGATTATGAAAGAAAAATTAATTATATAATAAAATATACATTCTAACATATTTATGAAAACAAAACAAATTTGGCACTGTCGAAAGAAGTATTTTTTTAAATTGGCCCTAAGGTTTGTTGAGATTGTGTGAAATTCAAGAAGTTAGCAACGGCTACATAATCATCAAGCAAATGAATGTGCCAGCAATATACCTTATAAACTATTTAAATTATTATTAACTCTTAAACTAAATACAACTTCCCTAAAAGCAGGTTACTAAATCATAACAAACTGTAAACGATTTTATCCGTAATCCAAACGGATTTCAACAGAAACCTCATCCATGGAATCGAACGCGGTATAAGGATATTCGAATCAGCAGTATTTACGCTGTGTTATAAAGCAAGTATTTCAAATTGAGAAGATCAGACATATTCCGCAAAGAAATATGTAGAAAATAAAGTGTTTTCTTGAATTTACTGTTGTAATTCAGCATTTGTAAAGTATCTATATTTAACAGAAAAAAACCCTTCGAGGTTGAAGTGACCAACAAGAATAGGCAAACTGTTCTGTTTCAAATATTTTTAGATATACTTCCGATTGCGAATCTCATACAGCAGATGCGTATTTGAATTTTAGATTTACTGAGGTGTAGTATAATATTCTTAATGATGCGTGATATCCTTATGAATTTACCGATTAATTTCGTACTTGTTCCACCTGTCTCAATTCTATGATAGAATGGGACACGCGCGTTATTCTCTAACTACCAAAATGAAACATTCCCCTACAAGAACATAACCAATCTTTGTGCTGTAGAAGAGGTAATATAAACTAAACGCCCGTGGGTTTAGAAACTTACAGATTGAAGCGTGGGACGTATTCAACGGGTTCAGCTACAGTCAAATATAATCGTCAACCGATTTCTTTATGTGAATATTAAGAACTCGAGAGTATTTTAGATACTCTAAGGATACTAAGTCAATGATATAGTTTAATCAAAGCAATTGAGTATTGACGGTATGGAAAATTTTAAATCATAAAAAAATTGTATGTCCAATGTCTTAAACTTTTTTAAATTAACAATTATTTATTTTGTTAAGGAAAGTGAAATATTTTTGCGGGGATATCTGAAGGGTTGGTGCCGCACTCGGCTGCCACTTTAAACCTTGTTAAGGTAGTTAGCGCTGTGGCGCACTAACCCAGGGGGACCGACGGTTTTAGGTGCTCTCTGAGGTACCAAGATAGCAGCCTGTGAGCAATTTCTGACACCCTTCCAAGTGGTGACCGTGCTAGGAATACTGTTTGACCAGTACTCGCACTTGCCCGTCACGCTGCTCTCCAGTCCTTTAAGGAATACTTCAGTTATCCTACTTGAATATTTGTATTATTACCTAAAATTTTAGTTTCACATATGTACTTTATTAAATGTATAGTCTAATTGTTTGTAACGAACCCCATAGCAGAATTTCATCCTATGCTACAGTTGAACGGTATATGCCCATATCGGTTTTTATACCATCTTATATATCAGAATTTTGTATGTCACACAGAGTTTACTCAATGTATAAACTAGTTATTTTCCATTATTCCAAATACATGTTACTAGATTAGTTTCGGAACCAAGATGTACTCCAAGATACTTAACAGTATCTTATTTATAGTATCAGTTTACTGTTAAACACTCTGAATGGACATGTTTCTGTTTTCATCAATGTCGCTTTTACGGATAACACCTATGCCAGTTCTAAATTTAGTGCATAGGTCCTGAAGAACTTTAGAGTCTTTCCTTCGGTGCTTGCAAGACTCCATTTGTGCTATCTTACGTACAAATATGGCAGTCTTGGTGTATCTTGCCATCTCAAGCAAATAATAGATGCATAATGGCTCGCAGTACCTTTTCTTGGGGCTCTGTAGATGCTTTTTTAAATTTGTTCATTTGACTTGGTGTATAGCTATGAAATATCTTTCACCTACATAGTATTTCAGTATGCGAAATATGTTATAAGGAACACTTAGCAAGAAACTGACCTTGTGGTATTTTTTGAGCTATGTACCTTTGCTAATTTTTTGTACATCTGTGCTAGATCGATGTATCAAGTTATCTAAACCCTGAATTGATGGGTTATTCTTGGAAATATTAGTTTCATCTTTCTTGGTGTGAGTTTCTGAAAAACATTTGACACTATAGACAACATTCACCATAATTAAATTACACTAGATTTGTTACAGCAGATTATTTTTCAAGACCATGCTGTTGATTAGTCAGATACTGTAAAATATTTCTTAAATTTGTTATGAAAGTTATACAGTTTAAGTTGATTTAAAACCAATAGTAACCCAGAGTTGGCTTTTTTAAAGTACTCCTTGTTGTAGTAGTTTGTAGTACTCGATATTAACAATAATCTATTCAGAACAATGTTCCACAATCTGTTTGGGGAAAATATAATAAATTACCAAATATCTACCAGGAGAGTTATAAATGATATGGTCCTTTTCTGTGTGCCTGTATTAAATTAATTTTAAAATTATGACATTTTTGCCATGGCGTGTTAGTTACCAGGTTTTTAAAACCGTATTTATTTCTAGAATGCATGACACAACTAATGTCATAAACTCTACGAAATATATTTCTTTATAATTCAATTCGAAATGATATTCTGTAATATGGATATGGAAGTTATGTACGTTGTAACTATGCGTAACTGCTAAGTAATCACGTAAATGTATATTGGTTTCGAGGCAGATCCTAAGCGGCGATGTTTTCTCGGCAGTAGCAGTAAAATGCATTTTAAAAATGCTGTTGCAGCGTTAACGTATTCGTTTACATAGGAATTTGTACCGGCCTGACTCTGTTTAAGAAAACTAAATATTTCTAAAATGGGCATGGAATTAGTACGTAGATGCAAATGGATTTCCTAACTGCTTAGAATATTCTACGACTTTATTATTTAAGTTATCTTTTCGTATTTTAGCAAGAGTTAACATAGAGCATATTTAATATAGTATTACATCTACTCCTAAATTATATCTAGCAACTCGAATTGAGTAGATGGAATAAAAATATACCTGATTCAAAAAATTTTCGTTCTATTCTATTCTTTTTTTTTTGTTCTTATTCATTTATACTAACGTTCCCCATCTGGAAACCGCTTTCGCATTACTTCACGGGGGTGCGAGCGTCCTTTCCACACTAAACATTCATGCAACATCCACCATTAACTTAACTAAGCGAAATGCGGTCGCCCCAGTCGGGATTCGAACACCCCAGCCCCTCGGCTACATTTCGCTGTGACATCGAGTGGTAGTGCGTATCCGCACTACTCCACCGAGGCCCCTAACTATTCTATTCCAGTTCCGATCCAGTATTTAGATGTGATTAGGCGACCTTCTTTTGCACTTTTAAAGGACTTATTGTCTCCTGTTAAAATTAAGGAACCTTTTTACTTGGGGTTAAATAAAATTTCGTACAACAAACGTTTATCCAAGTAGGGCGTGTGCTTACTACAGTTGTAATCATCCTAACCATATTGAATTCAAATAACCTAGCGTAACATTCACACAATTTTACAGGTAGTGTTGTTGACTGTAAAATTACACTTTGTAAGTTACATAAAAAACCGTTACATTACATGTAAATTACATGAGCAAGGTAATTTAACGTTTTTTTCGTTTTTTACGTAACTTATGTAACTTACATTTTTATCCATGTTTTGTAAATTACATATGTAATTTACGTAAGCATCTAAACATTTGAATTACCCGCGCTGTTGATAAGTACATTTGGCTAGCTTTTCTCGATCTGCTCGACTGTGGGTGAATGGCCGCGTGTTCGATAGGTTAAGTTTGACGTTTGAGTTAGTGCAGTTTTTTGTTATTTTATGTGTAAAAAAATATAAAATAGCCTTATTGAATTTATTCCATACCCATCATAGGTTCGTAGGTACATAATATCAAATAAATATACAGGAAATTTTTCTTTATAGTATACATAGCCTATGTATACTTTTAAAAGAAACGCGTCTATTTCGCCTATTGTGTAGGCAACCAACTATACAGACAACTCAAGCATGCTGTGACCACAGCAATCAAATTAATTCAATGCTAAAAAATAAAATTAATCTTTATTTA
>JABXWE010102180.1:0-70892 GCA_014611495.1 Limonius californicus
TGAAGCAGCCGTAAAAATAGCAAAAAACATGCTGAAAAAAGATACCGATATTTATGCTGCACTTTTAAATTATAGAACTACAAAAATTCAGAATGTAGGTAAAAGCCCCGCGGAGTTGCTCATGGGTAGAGAGTTAAAAACTAAAATTCCAACTCCGGTTAAACTCCTGCGGCCGGAGTATCACCATAAAAAACCTGATTACGATGAAACAGTTAATAAATTGAAAAAGAAAAAAGCATTATACAAAGAATGGTATGATCAAAGGGCCAAAGACAGAAAAGACTTTGAAGTAGGTGATAATATTACATATAAGGATGGTAATAATTGGAGCGCTGCTAAAATTGTGAATAGGTGTAAAGAACCTAGATCATACGTAATTCAAAATGAAAAGGGAAATAAAATAAGGCGTAATAGTTACCATCTGCGGAGATCAAAAAACGAGTATAACCAGAAATTTGTATCTAGTGATGATAGGGAACCTAATGAAGAGAGTCGTAGCAGTGATAGTCACATTGATCGGGATTGCAAAACATTGTCAGGCGGAAATGGCTCAAAACGTCCAGCTAGGGATATTAAAAACCCGGTGAGATTCCAAGATTATGTATTGTACTAGTGTAAGAATTATTAGTTTAAGAATTGATTTATTTGTTTATACATCATATCAACTTTGAAGGGGAGATGTTGTATATTGGGTTGTTCACCAACCAAATTACGTTTAGTTACTTTTAAATGTTGCGGGTGGTAGCAAGGATCACGCAACAAGATGGTGTGTGCTTTTGTCTTGTAACATCAGTGAGATTAATAAACTTGTTTATGAAGACAAATGGTTTTAATTAACATATAAAATACACAACACATCCTGCTGGAAGTACCCTTCCCGCAGCTCTTGGTCATCTAACTGATTAATAAAAGGTTCCAAAATCTCTTCGCGATACCTTAATGCATTGATTGTCCCTTTAAAGAAAATTGGTCCTACAAGTCGTCGTCGGCTAAGACCAATCCACACGCCAAGCTTTTGCGGATGAAGTGGTGTTTCTCTAAACGCATATGGATTCTCCGCAGACCAAATTCTCATATTTTGGGAGTTCACATATCCAGATAAATGAAACTATGCTTCGTCCGAAAAAAACACGTTGTTCAAGTCGTTGTCTTCAGGAAATGCGTTTAAAAACCATTGACAATATCGTTCTCTTAGAGGCATGTCTGCTGGTAGAATCTGATGAACTGAAGTTACTTTATATGGGAATAACTTTAAATCTGCTTTAAGAATATTCCTTGTGGTTGTGTAAGATAAATCAATGCGCTGTGAAAGACGTCGAAGTGAAGTTGAGGGAGCTTCAGCCATTATTTGTCTAACATTTTCCAGGACGTCTGGTGTGCGTTCTGTATGTCTACCGCTACCATTTCTGCGTGTAACACCACCTGTTTCGTCGAATAATTCCACACTGTGCCTTAGAGCACCGTAAAATCGAATGTATTCAACAATTCCAAAATGGTCTGTAAAATAGTTGAAGCATTCCTGGATCGAATACCGCCACTCACCATTTATGATGATTCCAGTTCGGTAATAAGCTTTTACCATAAATACCTTATGCTGCACTGTTAAATTCATTTTTGAATAAATAATTGAAGCTTCTTTATTTAATTATTGGCAGCTATGCTGTTACAATTTTCATATTGTCAGATTGTAAAGCTTAATATAGACGGGACAATCCCTAGGCTACTGCAATTGACTTTTTAAAAAATCACTTTGTACAATTGTGTACAAAAAATGGAAACACTGTGACTCCCAGCTAAAAGAACGGCGACACAGTGAAGGAAATAATTTTTCCTACACAAAAAAAAAATATCTAACGACAACACCAGTAAGGTCCAGGTATCTAGACAAGCGTTTGACCAGCGTCGGTCGGAGAAGGAAGGGTTCAAAGTATGTAGGCGCCACCTGTTTAAAAAAATAAACCCTTGGTCTCGAAGATGACGTAGATAAACAGGAATCTCCCTGAGAGAACGGACTTACCTTACTGATAACACTAAAGTCTTTCATATAACTACAAGACACAATAAAACAACAAAATACTTGACGTAACTTTCGAGTATAATCAATAAATGGAAAATTAAATTACAGTTAAATATAAAGGTTTGACCAAATAAAATCGTTCATTAATATCTCAAAAATATTGACCCCAAATTGGTCACAAATATAAAGTATAAATATCTTTTAAATAAAGAACAGACCACAAACGTCCCTGTCTGATTTAATAATTCGTATAATGATAAAATTTAATCCTGGGGAAAACGATAATGCGTCAATAAGAAATGAAATTAACAAGTAGCCTTAACTAGCCTCGCAAAAATAATAATTCAATACGTAACACGCCTAATTCACGATAAACGAGATCTCGATTATGTAAACTAAGAATTAAATACCTACTATTGAGGTATAAGCCCATCGACAATAAAAAAAATAGTTCACGCAATATCTTCCCTTATTGAATTTCTGCGTCAATAAAAATTAAATCAGAATCTCGAAATATGCGGACCGTTTACAAAAGTTATAACATGCAATAAGTGTTAAATCTATAAAAGAATTAGTTGAAAAATTTGTTCGGTATAAATGGTATAATTTGAATTTGTACAACAAAATGATTATGCGGTCGTATTCTGCCGGATGATCTTCAGAGTCCTTGAAGTCCGTAAATTTTAAAAGAATATTTTAAACAGACCTTGCTAGATGAAAATTCCAATTACAGCGACCACCTGAGCTGACAGCTGGCGTTCACACTCGCACGTTTGGAACTTGGCCTTGCAATTTTCTGTGGCATAAATACGACGCGAATCTTCTCCAAATTCTTCGATGTAGATTTAAAACTTCCCGCAATATGTAATCTTCCGCAGCTACGTATTTTTCCAGTAGATTCTTAAATTCCAATAGATATTCAAATTCTCAGCAGCTCTAAATTGTTCAGCAGCTCTAAATTGTTCAGCAGCTCTAAATTGCCTAAATAATTCAAGAGACTTAATAAAGCGAAAAAATAGAATCAAACTTCTCAGCTTACCCAAAGATGTAAATCGGCAAATAGAAAAACCTCTTCAAGGGTGTAATAAATTGGTTAAAAAAAACCAGGGAAAATCTCACTAGCGCCACAAGGTTAAGATTTCCCTTAATACTTGAACTTTTCAAACAAATTAGGAATAAATCCTTCGATCGAAATAGACCGCGATGAAAATCAAGCTACACACTTGTCAGGTAACAGAATGAGAATGTCCTCTCCCAGCTCGGAAAACCCAAAATCTACGAGAACATTTTAAGCTACTCATGCGCGAAAGCCAAAAATTTGAAACTGAAATCTCGAGGCGCGCTAAACACACACTCAAATTGAAACAACTCAGCAACATACACTGTGCGTCGAAATCGCACGTTACAAGAGGTCATCGATTTAAGCAAAAATGCTCTAATTTAACCACTCTCTATTAGCTGTTGTCACATTTTATAAGGACTTTGTGTATCTCCTCTACTTCAGACCCCTCGGAATATTTACGTTACATTTGAAATGATACTTAAGATATTAAGATAACCATATCAAAACTGTACTATGTACACACTTTAAAGTATACCTAAATTTGATGAGAGTAAGACACAAATTCTGGTAAATGTAGCTTCATGATAAAAGATCATACTGTTACGATCGTTAAAATGCAATTATGACGTTTTTAATTATCCAATTGCGCGTATGTACTTATTTAGTTAGAATAGTTACAAATATTATAAGGGTATATACAGTAGGGGCGCGGGGGACGCCGGCTAAGTTTTCATGCCGATTTTTACGTTTTTTTTGTCGACGTTTCGGTGTCCCCGCGCCCCCTTCGAGGTTGTTAGAACCGCCTTCACCAGTCGTCGATGCGCCGTACTTATGCGAACAGATTGAGCCCGCGAGCGACCCGCTGCGATGACGTGGGCACGTGATGGACGTCGACTCGTGTTTCGACTTTGGACGCCCCTGGCGGCCGAACGGTAAGAGCTACGGGAAAGTGTCATAAGGAAAAGTTGTCCTTGATGAGGCCAACAACCTATCCGGACTGCAATTCGCAAGATTTTCCGGGTGCCTTCTTTTTTCCGTAAACTTGTTATTTTCAGTCATCTGTCATTTTTTCCTGCATGAATATTTTTTCTATGAAACTCAAGGATTGAACGCAGAATTAAAATACCTTTCGAAATAGGTGTCACTCGACCCCCATTGCCATTTAAAAAAATAGTTCAAGCTGACGCCTAGCCGCCATTTTGAAAGTTATAAAATTTAAATATATACTAAAAAGTAGTATTTAGCCTCTCATTAAAGCACACAAAATGTGAAGAGATATTAAGTCGTTCAAAAGTTAGTAGGGGGGAGGACATTATATGACCACATTGTATATACACATTGAAAAAAAAAAGCAATTTTTAAATCATAAATTATTGTTTCCTCGTATTTACATTTAATGGCAATGGCGACGAAGGGTGGTCCTTCGTACCATTTTCCAGAAACCGTTAGAGTGAAGGAGGGGCGAAGAGTGGGAAAAGGACGGGAAAGAACATAATGGAAATGAAAAAGAGAGAAGAAAAGAAGAGAAGAAACGGTGGGGGAGACTGAGGCTGGAGGAGGAAACGGGAAAGCGGACGAAGGGGAAATAAAAAAAAAGGAGGAAGGAGAAAAAGGGCGAAGAAACAGGAAAGCGGTTGAAGGAAGGAAAGACGAACGAGGCAATGGAAGCAAATGGCAGTAAGGTATGGAGGAGAAGGGGAGAAAAGAAGCGAACAGAAGGAAATGAGAGAAGGAAAAAAGAGAGTAAGAGCAAGAAACGAATGAGCAAAAGGAAAAGAAAAGGGCACGTAGAAAAGACGGATGGAAGGGGTTGTCAATTGGAATTTGTAAAAGAGAGAGCCGATAGGTATTTCAAAAGCACGTTGCTATTTTAGGAAGTTAAATGATTAGTAATTATCGATAAATGTAATCATTGCTTACATTTATCAATACATTTTGTGATTCTTTAATAGCAATGAAGGAGTGGAAAATCTACTTCAAATAAGCCCGTAGTTAGTACTTTAACATCAAACGTATACGTTTAATATATTCTTTCAAATTTAAATTACCATCTCTTCGGGTTTGACACGCAGACTCCGGGTTTTAAATGCTTTTATCCGGGTTCCGGGTTTGATCAGTATTTGTCCACGTCACACGAAATGTATAATATTCGTTTTCTTTTGTATATAATACTGTCAGTAAAAACCTTTAACTGCCGTAATTCTTCCCCACTTTGATACCAGGCACGTACCTGCGACATTTACGCTATGCATTTGTGACAGGTGGCAAAATAGCTCAAAGTTTTAGCAGTTATAGAAACATGTTGGTAAGCTATATTGCTAACTAAATTATAATAATCACTAAAATTAACTATAACTATCATAAACTAATTTATTAATCAAACTTTGGGTATATTATGTTTATATCATCTTTTAACAGTTCAAAAATACAAAATAAAAATATTTAAAATTGTTTCAAAGGCATCGTTCCACACAATTACGGTTAAAATTCATCCTGTAGGTGTTTTTTCTAGCCAGGCTTTGATGGCGGGCAATTCGAACACATTTTGCTAGATGCACATTGGGGAAATTGGCGATCAAATCACCTTTAATCATGATGTTCATTAGCAAAGAAAAAATCGGCCCATGTTAGTTGCAATAAAAGTTTAACACGTAACCAAGCTACCATCTCACTTCATCTCTTTCTTGGATGCAAATACCGTGAAATATACTTCTTTCTTTTAAAAAGAGCGGCGGTAGCGCCTTTAGATTTTACCAGCAGACTTTTTAGTAAAAACCAACACAAATGCAAAAACTGTTTTTTTATTTACAGATAAGGATTGTAGTAAGTGTGGTAGTAAAGTTTTATGAGGCATACAAATACCGTAACAAATACCAAAATACCAAAAACCATCCTTAAAAATGTGTGTCGTATGAAAAGCCCTTTGCGGTAAAAGAGCCAAAATGTATATACAATTTCACTCCAGGGCTTCTTTTATCCTTGACTTCAATTCAGCAACAAAGCAAGAAATCTAGAAGAAACTATAAGTTCGGGGCCTACTAATCATCGCTACGCCACTGGCAGGTTCTATAAATCAAACGTACAAGTTGTCAAATGAGAAGTTTCATTTGAGATGTGCAGAACAGGAAGCAAGGCAGCATTCCGAGCAAAGGAGATGCACTTACGCTCGGTTCTCCACTTCGTTGAAGTTCACTCATGTTAGTAAAAGAACGGGCTCGCACCCATTTGCTAACAGAAGTAACGCGTACTTTTTCTCAGAGTCTACCCTATCAGTCGTGCTCAACGTTTAGTAAGTAAATGAGCTCCGCTGCAGATAACAGAAATATGCCACTGCGCAACTGCACTCAAGTGAAACTTCTCATTTGACAACCTGTACATCGTTTGTAGTCACATGACGTTCCCTTTCCATTAATGTTGTTCTTATGCACTCTATTCCGGCGCTAGTGTTTGCAGCTCATTTTGTGCTTCGCAGACCGTTGGTGGGTGTTGACGCTAAAACTACTCGAAGTCTCTTTCTAGAACCGGCTTCCTTTCAGCCTCTTTTGGTAAGTTTTAATTTTGTTATTTTCGCAAAGGGGAATTGATGTAAAAGTGTTTGGGTTTCACTCAAGGGTACGAGTAGAGGGTTGAGTCCCATTTGCGCCCGATTTCCAAAACAGCATTTGGAAGTAACAAAAAGCTCTGCTAAAAACAACACCTTGAGTTGCTTAGTTTAAATAGGAAGTATTGCGCCACGTATCTGGGCGTCATAATGTTTTTGATTGTTGCCTTAACAACCCATTAATGATTTTGCGGCAAGAATAGGAAACGTTAATGTTAGATAGAATTTAAACTTTCGTGCAAGTCAATTATTTTTCGATTTTGTTAAAACAGATCTTTTAAGTTTTTGGTCTCTGCTTTTCATGGAATTGTTTCCAACGTTAATTTAATATAAAACGTTGATTTAAAGAAACTATTATTCAAGCAGTACTCTGTACGTATTATTTTTCCATGTTAGTGGTACCACTTGATGAAAAAAATCGAATTCGAAATTTTACTAAAACTATTAAAATTCAGTACAAACAAAGATAAAAATCTGGAACCGGAAGCGGAAGCTGCAAATGTTTTGAGTTTTGATGGCTTTGTTTTCATAAACGCGAAATTGCAATTTGAATATTCCAGAAACTTCATTCAAATAGAATAAACTCAAGGCCAACTATAATGTTTTAAAAATTTCGAATTTAATACCCCTGCATTGAATATTATACGAGTCTAAATGTTGATTCTTCCACACCCTTGTTAAGTCTACTTCTACGTATAAGACCATTTCTTTGCATTAGTGAGTACGTTTGCAAAGTGTGGCAGTCCAGTGCATCCGAAATCTTCAGAAAATGGATTAAATTGCTTTTTTTTAGAAACGAGTTGCCGATGTTATTAAATTATTATTATGGTTATTTCATATACAGGGTTGCTCAAAACAATGACGAGCCTTAAACATTTTAAACGCAACCAAATGTAGTTGTTTTTTTTTGGGGACCACTCGCTATTATAACAACAATAATTTCATCTATAATTTGGGCATTAGATTCATTTGTGAATTTATTAGCTATTGACGTGTGGAAAGTTCATTTAAAATTAAACATATTGTATTAAAATTGTTACGTCCTGTAAATGTGCCATTCCTTTTTTCCTGGCCAGCAGATGTTATGACCTTACCGTCTTTGTGCTACACCCCCACCTTACCCCTCAACCCCTCGAGCTGGCATTCGGTTCGTTGAGAGACTCACTGCAAAAACAAGTGTCAACAGAAGCGCGCGTGTGAATTTTGTGCCGGGCCAACAGTGGTCGAGAAACTCTGCATTTCCTCGATAATCCAGCACTTCTAAGTCAGCCATTATCGTCTTTGTCAGATTCCTTTATGCACAATTCCGTGTGTTGTCCTCCGTGGCATTCAGCCTAGGGAAACAAAAACAGATATCACCAGTGCTATTACATACACATTTCTGTTGAATATAGTGCACTTCGGATTAACTTAATTTGTTTATTCTCAAGTTTGCCCCCTTTTTGTATTTTATGCCGTTGGGTATTCTTTGTTATCTTACGGTACATTTTTGGTTTTGAGTTGAGCTCAACACCCCGAAAAATTAAATGTATGGGCTGCCATTTTTGGTGTTCGTCCTATTTTCTCACCTGGCAATTCAAAGGAGCAGATGTACTTGGAATTGCTACAAGACAACATTGATTCAATGGTAGCTAATATTATTATCGCGAAGATCGCTTGATATTCCAACAGGACGGAGCTCCTCCGCATTATGCACATAGTCCATGGTTGTTCGATAGTATTTGCATCGAAGTTTGCCAGATTTATCTGCGCTAGATTTCTTTTTGTGAGGCCTTTTAAAGAGTAAAATTTACGCAATCCAACCCTAATCTGTACAAGATTTATGACAACGTATAATCAACGACTCCAAAATTGCTTCAGAATGTGCGACGACATTTTGAACAGTATCTTTATTACTGCATAGACGCTGGTAGTGATCATTTCGAACATTTGCTGCCCTGAAACTAGCAGGAACTAATGCTGGAAATTCAAAGAAATAGAAAGACTGCTGTAAACCAAATTCATCCACATTTCAAATAATGATGTATCATTTGGTACCCGTTCCTATTTAAAAGCATTATGGCAAAAGTCACCCCAATTTTGGGGTTAACAATAAGTGAATAGAAATAGCCTCCTGGCAAATTAATTTGTCGCGTTCGGATGTTTCTCGAAGAATTGAAGTCACAAAACACGCCTGTTTCATTTTCATTGTTTTAATTTTTGATATTGCATATTTGTATTTACAATTTTTGTGCTAAGTTTTTTAACTTTTAAGGTAAGAAATAATAAGATATTGGATTTTAAAGCATTTCCATGTTTGTAATTTATTAATTTCGACATCTTGCAAAATCTAATAATTCCTTTTTTCGGATAGTTAATCGGTGAGTAAGTACCACACACCTATAATGTAGCCCATTACATAATATATCTTATCAAAGTTCTAAAAATATCTAGGTTACTATTTTCTGCCTCTCATTTTACAACTCCAGGGATAGGTGCTCTCATTTTAAAAACATGTTACACAACAGAAGTATTGATAGAAGAAACTGATGATAACCTTATCTACAAGGGAGTACTCAATGAGCTGCCTCGACACCAGCTGCAAATAATCAAACACATTTTCTTTTTATGGAATCTTTTCGTCACGTGTAATAAATAATAGATTCAATTCGAAAAGATTAAAATACGTTAGCATAACTTAATATACATTTTGTAGAGACTATCTACACTCACACAACTTCGCTCTGTATTATAGTTTCCTGAGTGGTCAACAAGTTGTTTGTGTAAATAATCAAACGGTTTGATCTGAAGAGTTGCGCTAATATTTGCTTTGATAAGAGCACAAACACTTGAACTAGGTGAAATCGCAAGTAATGGTAGAAAATTGCTCCGGCAACTTACAAAACCGTATTTCGAAGCTGCAGCCCAAAATCGAGTTTATTGCCACCAACTAACCGTTACATTAGATTATGTGATTAGATTAAAGTAAATCTATTAAAAAATTAATCAGCGAGCCCAAGTAATGGCAAAACCAGTAGGTCCTCTTAACGGCCCCGTCCGTCCAATCTGGAGTGACTCACGTAATTGATATTCGACAAAATAAACCTTGAATTTAATGTAGTCTAATTCGCGGGTGTCACTTTGTACAACATGACCTATCACGTTGTCTCATTGTTGTCGAGTTCTCTAGGGAGTTCCTTTAATCATGCTCGAGTCGCATCGTCCCCCTATCTTGCTATTCGTTGTTTATTACAATTGGCCCACGAGGGGCAAGAACATTTTCCGGTCGCTTCACAGGCTATTCGTTCAGATCTATATGTGAATGATTTCGCATCAGGTGCGGATAGTTTTCAGGCAGCCCTTGAATTGCAATCACAGTTGATAACCTTATTAGAAACAGGTTGTTTTGAATTGCGAAAATGGGCATCTAATGATCCATTGTTACTAGAACATCTCCCACCGGAACACTGTCAGGTTCAAGGTTCCACGTTCGATATAGCCTCAGACTCCATGATAAAAATTGTCGGCCTACAATGGCAAGCTTCTAGTGATTCATTTGTTACGGGCCAAACGAGCTTTTTCGCCGACCCGCAACCGGATAGATGGAAAAAGGCCTGCAGCCTAGCTCAGAGGAGTAGGAGGGATTCACGGGAAATCGCTTACGGGAGAAAATCTTCCTGGTTGTGTACAGAGTAGGTCAAAATTAGTGGGCACCACCTTCCAAATACAGCTGAGTGCAGGTCCTCGTGGAAGGCCGAGAAGCCAGCAGCTTAAATTATTGGAAATGACGATACAAAAATGACGGCAAATGGCGTTTTTATAGTTCTATATTACAAACGATTGATTTGAACGTTCAAGAAACAAACCCGCCGCTGCTGGCGCACGTTATTTACCTTCTTCAAACAACTACGTGGCCAGAGGCGTCGAGTTTACAAGCATAGCACAATATACAAGAAATTACTCTTTACGAGTAATAGTGCAAACAAAGACAATGGGCGACTGAAGGTCGCTTCTCGTTTCAAAAAAAAGGTTCAATTACGTCGAATTTTGCAAGTTAGCGCGTAAAAGGTTTCTTTTCACAACACACAAAAAACTAGTTCTTTATCTTAGCTTCCGATGAATGGGGTAGAGAGCTGGGCACAATTTCGTTCACAAGATGCGGGAAAATCCGCAGGCTCGCCCCTGAAGACTGGATGGAATGGAGTCAACATCAAGGGCCAAAACTTCGATGCGTTCGTCGCACCGACGGTACTACCAGAGGGACAGGAACTGGACTCGATATTAATCCACCAAAGGCGATCGGCAATTTTACAATAAATTGCCTTTCCAGGGATAAAATCCAGCGTGTTTCTATAAATCCGACACTTGTCGATGGTTCTGTTTTCACCCCACGGTAGAACAGCGAAACGAAAATCACACATGATGGACACCCATCGAAAACCCAAGCCGCCCCTGCAGCACTCGACTTAGTTACGGCCCCCCGTAGATGGAATTTGGGAAGTCCGGAGTCAACGAAGATGGAGGACTGCCTTCTTAATTTCTTAAGTCCGACTGCCGAACTAAATGCAGCGCGACCTGAATTCCCCCAAAATATTGCAACATATTACGAAACAATTCTAGAACGAAATTGACACGTGCGTCTTCCGAGAAATATTAGGGAAGCGTTATTTGAAAGCTAGCACTGCTAACAAAGGAATTCCTGGAAATATTTTCAGTCGCCGCTAACAAGCATGTCAAGCGAAAGTGGCCTCGTCATAAATTAAATATTTCAAAATAGTAAAAACTGTAATCAACATAAAAATGGCAATTAAAATAACGTTTTTAATTCCTATGAAGCGGCAATTAGCGTACGACATTAATCCAAAGGGAGCGGCAAAATTTAAATAAACATAACACGTTAGCCTTCTCTGTGAAACCTATTGATTCACCATGTACTAAACGGTCCATATTGTCAGAGGTTGCAGAAATATACGATCCCCTTGGAGTCTTGTGCCCCCTGACCTTTTTTGCTAAACGGCTTGTACAACACCTGTGGGCGTTAGGGTTAGACTGGGATTCTCAGCCTCCTGACGATGTTTGTGCTCAGTGGCGACGGTACAAGTCCCTGCTCCATGTATGATGCAGCTTAAATATTCCTCACTCTTTCAAGCTCTCTTCTATTGCTGTTGAATGTCAACTGCACGCTTTTTGCGATGCTTCTGAACCAGGGTATGCATGTGTAGTTTATTCTCGATTTGTTGATGAGGGGAGTAAAATTCATCGGTCTTTTGTCATGGCCAAATTTAAAGTTGCACCTCTCCAGCGGTTGTCAATCCCCAGATTGGAACTGTGCCGCTGTGCTATTATCGAATGTTGTCCAATTTGTAATTGAAACTTGTGGGGAAAATGTGGCTGTTAGTAAAGTTGTAGCTTGGAGTGACTCCACGGCTGCGTTGTCTTGGATACGTTCTTCGCCTCACCGGTGGAAAACCTTTGTTGCCAATCGAGTCTCCCACATACAAAACCGTATTCCCTCTAGTTGTTGGCGGCATATCCGGTCCGGTGAGAACCCGGCTGATCCCGTTTCTCGTGGTCTTCTGCCAGACGATCTATTGTCATGTTCCCTTTGGTGGGCGGGTCCGTCGTGGCTTCGACAATCCCCTGAATTGTGGCCATCCGACGTGTCCATTCCCTCTGCTTCCACTGATGTTGACGGTGAAGCAAGTTAGAAAAGTTGTTTCAGTAGCGCAAGTTGAGTGGTCAGACATTGACGTATTGCTTAATCGTTTTTCGTCTTTACGCAAAATTCAAGGCGTCATCGCTTATTGCTTCCGATTTGTGAACAATGGTCGACGTAAAGATAAGGTTTCTGGCGTCTTAACAGCAGCGGTATTGCAAACATCGCGCTTCCATATTGTGAAATACGTTCAAGCGGTAGCCTACAAACTGGAGCTTTCTAACCTTCGAAGCGGTCATCAGTGCTCTAAATATTTGCAAAAATTGTCTCCATTTATTGACAATAACGGTGTCCTCAGAGTAGGAGGACGTTTAGCAAAATCCGATTTATCATTTGATGCTAAACATCCTGCGCTTTTCCCGCGCAACCATCGACTTAGTGAGCTACTGATCATTCAAATTCATCATCGCCATATACACGCTGGCGTCAATACCACCATGTATTTGCTACAGCAAAATTTTTGGATTTTGTCCGCTCGCAGAGCCATTCGCAGTTGTTTGACCAAGTGTTATCGGTGTTTTCGGACCCGACCTCTCCCAATTACGCCTCCGATGGGTGACTTACCAGCCCTTCGGATAAGTCAATTAAAAGCGTTCAGTTGTGTTGGCGTTGATTATGGTGGACCATTTCCCATTTTATTGTCCAGACGCCGTGGATCTCGAACCCAGAAGGCTTACGTATGTTTGTTTATTTGTTTTGCAACCAAAGCAATACATATTGAAATTGCGTCCGATCTGTCGAGTGAAACTTTCCTGGCCGCGTTGCGTAGATTCATTGCCAGACGCGGCCGGTGTTCTCGTATCTTTAGTGACTGTGGGACAAACTTTGTAGGTGCTCACAAGGAGCTTAACGCATATATGAAACTAGCCGTGGAATGCGAAGCTATTGAGTGGCATTTTAACCCCCCTTCTGCTCCTCATTTTGGAGGACTCTGGGAAGGTGGGATCAAGGCGGTCAAAACTCACCTCGCCCGTGTGATCGGTTCACAAATTCTCACATACGAAGAGTTAAATACTGTTGGTATCCAAATAGAGGCACTGTTAAATTCGCGTCCGTTATGTAGTGACAGCAGTGACCCTAACGATTTGCGGGTACTTACGCCAGGGCATTTTTTGACTCTGGAGCCATTAACGGCTGCTCCAGATCCGGATCTATCACATTTGAAATTGTCGCGGTTGTCCCGGTGGCAGTTAGTACAGCGCATGCAACAAGACTTTTGGAAACGATGGCGGAACGAATACCTCCATAATTTCCATCAACGCGCAAAATGGGCACATACCCATCGCTTTGAGCCAGTAGATGTTGGAACATTGGTATTACTTAAGGACGATCTTACCCCTCCCTTGCAATGGAGGTTAGGTCGGATTGAAAAATTGCATCCTGGTGCGGATAAAATTGCCCGAGTAGCTACGATCCGCACCAACAATGGTCTGCTAAAACGACCATTTGTAAAATTGTGCCCTGTTCCCTCGCAATAGTTCGGAGCAACCACGTTTACGTGGTTCTAGTTAGGTAATCTAAATTTAATTATGTTTGTTCGTTTAGTTATTTTGTTTGTTTTAAATTTAAGAAAATTGTTTTATTTTGTTTTGCTTATGAAATCACTAGTGATTTCGGTGGGCGGTATGTTACGTCCTCGTAATTTGGACCATTCCTTTTTCCTGGTCAACATATGTTAAACGTTAGCGTCTTTGTCCTAACCACCCGCTCACCCTCCAACCCTCGAGCTGGCTATCGGTTCGTTAAGAGACTTTCACTGCAAAAACAAGTGTGAACAGAAGCGTGTGTGTAAATTTTGTGCCGGACCAACAATATTCGAAAAACGCTGCATTTCCTCGAAGCCAGCACTTGTAAGTCAGCTATGTTAGCCTTTATCCGATTCCTTCGTGCATAATTCCTTGTGTTGTCCTGCGTGTCATTAAGCCCAAGGAAACAACAACAGATATCACCAGTGCTATTATATACACATTTCGGTTGAATATAATGCACTTTTGAATTTACTTTAATTTTGTTTATACTCAAGTTTGCCCCCTTTTTGTATTATATGCCGTTGGGTATTTGTTGTTATCTTACGGCACACCTAATAATAACCGAGATAAAAACAATTTTAAAAATAGCCAAATTTTAACAATCACCCTGTAGCTCCCTAACCGATCGCTATAGCAAAGATCTGTTTGCGCTATTGTTATTTTCTCAAAAAAAGAGCCCGAGACTGCTTAGTTAGTTTTTTGATATCTGTCATGGTTTCCGAGATACCCTGCAAAAACATCAAAAATGAGACACCCTGTACATATACTTCTACGAAGAATTTGCAATTTTATCTTTTTGTTTATTTTCTGCTGTTTTAAATGGATTGACATCGTTACAGTACACACAGCAGACGCAACGTTTCTACCTTAATGATTATCGTGCCAGTTTTAATATTCACATAAAGTACAAATGCTTCTACGAAGAATTTGCAATTTTATCTTTTTGTTTATTTTCCGCTGTTCTGAATGGATTGACAACTGGTACAGTACACACAGTAGACGCAACGTGTCTACCTTAACGTTGATCCTGTCAGTTTTAGAATTTACACGAAGTACAAATACTTCTACGAAGAATTTGAAATTTTATATTTTGTTTATTTTCTGGTGTTCTAAATGGATTGACAACTGCTACAGTACACACAGTAGACGCAACGTGTCTATTTTAACGTTTATCGTGTCAGTTTTAGAATTCACATAAAGTATAAATACTTCTACGAAGAATTTGCAATTTTATCTTTTTGTTTATGTTCTACTATTCTAAATGGATTGACAACCGTTACAGTACACACAGCAGACGCAACGTGTCTACCTTAACGTTTATCGTGCCAGATTTTATATATAAAGTACAAATACTTTTACGAAGAATTTGTAATTTTATCTTTTTGTTTATTTTCTGCTGTTTTAAATGGATTGATATCTGTTCTAGTACACGCAGTAGACGCAACGTGTCTACCTTAACGTTTATCGTGCCAGTTTTAGAATTCACACCAAGTAGAAATACTTCTTACGAAGAATTTGCAATTTTCTTTTTGTTTATTTTCTGCTATTCTAAATGGATTAACAACGGCTACAGTACACACAGTAGACGTAACGTGTCTATCTTAACGTTTAGCCTGTCAGTTTTAGAATTCACAAGAAGTACAAATACCTCTGCGAAGAATTTGAAATTTTATATTTTGTTTATTTTCTGCTGTTCTAAATGGATTGACAACTGCTACAGTACACACGGTAGACGTAACGTGTCTATCCTAACGTTTATCCTGTCAGTTTTAGAATTCACACGAAGTACAAATACTTTATTTTCGGCTGTTCTAAATGGATTGACAACTGCTACACTACACACACTAGACGCAACCTGTCTATCTTAACGTCTATCCTGTCAGTTTTAGAATTCACACGAAGTACAAATACTTCTACGAAGAATTTGAAATTTTATATTTTGTTTATTTTCTGCTGTTCTAAATGGATTGACAACTGCTACAGTACACACACTAGACGCAACGTGTCTACCTTAACGTTTATCGTGCCAGATTTTACATATAAAGTACAAATATTCTACGAAGAATTTGAAATTTTATATTTTGTTTATTTTCTGCTGTTCTAAATGGATTGACAACTGCTACAGTACACACAGTAGACGCAACGTGTCTACCTTAACGTTTATCGTGCCAGATTTTACATATAAAGTACAAATACTTCTACGAAGAATTTGAAATTTTATTTTTTGTTTATTTTCTGCTGTTCTAAATGGATTGACAACTGCTACAGTACACACAGTAGACGCAACGTGTCTATCTTAACGTTTATCCTGTCAGTTTTAGAATTCACACGAAGTACAAATACTTGTACGAAGAATTTGAAATTTTATATTTAGTTTATTTTCTGCTGTTCTAAATGGATTGACAACTGCTACAGTACACACAGTAGACGCAACGTGTCTATCTTAACGTTTATCCTGTCAGTTTTAGAATTCACACGAAGTACAAATACTTCTACGAAGAATTTGAAATTTTATATTTTGTTTATTTTCTGGTGTTCTAAATGGATTGACAACTGCTACAGTACACACAGTAGACGCAACGTGTCTATCTTAACGTTTATCCTGTCAGTTTTAGAATTCACACGAAGTACAAATACTTGTACGAAGAATTTGAAATTTTATATTTAGTTTATTTTCTGCTGTTCTAAATGGATTGACAACTGCTACAGTACACACAGTAGACGCAACGTGTCTATCTTAACGTTTATCCTGTCAGTTTTAGAATTCACACGAAGTACAAATACTTCTACGAAGAATTTGAAATTTTATATTTTGATTACTTTCTGCTGTTCTAATAGGATTGACAACCGCTACAGTACACACAGCAGACGCAACGTATCTAACTTAACGTTTATAGTGCCAGTTTCAGAATTCACATAAAGTAGAAATACTTCTTACGAAGAATTTGTAATTTTATCTTTTTATTTATTTTCTGCTGTTCTAAATGGATTTACAACTGCTACAGTACACACAGTAGACGCAACGTGAGTACCTCAACGTTTATCGTGTCAGTTTTAGAATTCACGTAAAGTATAAATACTTCTACGAAGAATTTGTAATTATATTTTTTCGTTCCTTTTTCGATAGCCTAAATGGATTCACAACAGTTACCGTATACATAGAACACGCAGTGTATCTACCTTAACGTATATCGTGCCAGTTTTAGAATTCACATGAAGTAAAAATATTTCCTTACGAATATATTATAATTTTGTTTTAGTTCCTTTTTTGATAGCCTAAATGGATTTACAACAGTTACCGTACACATAGCAGGCGCAGCGTGTCTCCCTTCTTGTTTACCGTACCATTTAACAAAACAAACAAAAAACTATACAAACAGTAGAAAAGGATGTAGAAGAATCAGAAAGTAGAAATACTTTTACGAAAACATTGTTATATTATTGCTTAGTTTCTCTTTTAATATTCTAAATAGACTCGCAACAGTTACAGTACAGACAGTAGACATAATATATAAAGTTCTTACTGCACCACTTACTTTAAACTTGAATAAATAAATTTTGTAAACATAACACACTATAGTATATGCATATAAACTTGAATAATACGCTGTATATGTAGTCAATGAAGCTGATACTACGCGCTAGAAAATAGTTAATGAGCTGCATTTACCAACAACCTTTGTTGAATAGTTTCTTTTTAAACTAAAACACGCACCTTTAATGGATTGCAATCATCCTATTCAATTTATCATCTTCATAGAATGCAAATTCATTGAATATAAACAGTTCTTCCGTAAAGTTTTCAATGAAACCTCACCTGTAATAGGGTGAACCGAATGGGGAAAAATAAAAGGGATCGGTGGATGTACGTGGCGGCATCACAGAGCACATGGAATGCGGCCCCATATGGGGATGGTGATGGTGGTGGGAGTCCGAGGCTCCCACCAGGTGTCTGGACCCGCTGCAAGTCGTACTGCTGGGGGTATGAATTCGCACAGGCATAGGGTTTTTAGGACATCACTTTTCCACCGGCCCAACAACATCTACGACGGCAAACCGCACGCACATTCCGACAAGAGCATACTGGCCGTGTCGATTGTCAACCACATCCACGTGAACTGCAGTCCACGGAGGAGCGCGGCAGTGCGAGCGCGTACTAAGCGATTTTAACGCATTGCGCGGAGAACGCACCGAGAACGATGCGAGTATCACCGTCAGCAGCACGTAGAGTAATTACACTTGAACTCAACCCCATAATCGCTGGAATTCTGCAGGATCCAACCTAATTTCAGTTACATACACACCAACACCACTCCATCAATTATTATGTCCATTTATTACGTTAGCACACTACAAGTTAACAAATTTGTTAAATTAACCGAATGAATGAATCGTTAATAAATAACATGACAAGCTCATGTAGTGACAAATTAAAATTGTAGAGCAGAAGCAACTGCTTGTTTTAATTTTAAAGTGGCAAGGGTATACAAACTGTAAAGCTGTTGAACATTAGACCTTCTTGATGGTGTTCATGTTAAATATAATCTATGTAGGGGGTGTAACCTAGTTCGTAATTTTAAGTTTAAGTGTTCACCAAGGCACTAATAAAATGTAAATGGTGTTAGCAAATCGCTTATGAGCCTGCTATAACATTGTCATTAATAAAAATTTAGGATAATTAATTGTTTTAAATACTGGTGTATGTAGGCTACAAATCAACAATTTTAAACTTTATCTACTGTTTTTGCACACTGGCAAAGTTTGTTCGCCCTGTATATTTTTATATATTTAAAATCTACTTTAAAATAGTGTGTGGTAGTTTACTTAAATAAACAATTTATTGCAATATTTTAGAAAATTGAAAATTGTTTTTTTCTGAAGTAGGCCATGATCTATACAATATCACTAACAATTGATCCAAACTATAAAAGAATAGCTAGTGGCTTTTAAAATGTAGCACAACCTGATTAACATACCAACTTTGTCATGACATTGGAAAACTATTTTTCTTTCATAAAACTGTGTAGTTTGAAAAGTTAAATATTGATTGATTGATTTCAAAGAGCGAGATCTAGGACGCGGTTTTCCAAGCATCTCTAAGTACTGCAGCCATCATTGGCTTATTATACACCCTAACTAAGAATTTTGCCTATCTGGGATAATTCCAACTCCAGTAGTGATTTTTAACGTAACGTATGTAACAAAAGTTTTCGGAAAAATATCAACAGTAGCACATGAACCGAAAACTAGTCGTCTGTAGAACAAAACAAGGTGTATTAATTGACATTTAGTGTAGCGTATCACCTTCTCTAAATAACTTCTGGTAACATGTCTTACAAGTTAGATATTCGTAAGAATATATATGCGTTGGTTGGACGGATGCCTAAACGTGATATTGTGAATATGTTCAGAGACCAGAATGTTTCGATTTCGACTATTTATCAAACAATTCGCGAGTGCGAACAAGGTATTCCCTGTATAAATTTACCAAAAACTGGACTTCCACGAGTTTTACCTCATGCTTCCGTTAGGAGATTGGTAGAAAGAGCTAAAGACAGGGTTGGGACTTCAACACGAAAGTTATCGCGTCAATTTCGAGTTTCGCATATGACCATTAGTAGAGAATTGAAGAACAATGGATTGCAGTTCCGAAAAAGAAATAAATGCCCAAAATATTCTGATCTACAGCTGCGAAGAATTCCTAGATGTTGTCGAGCATTACGACATCGATATTTTAATGGAAACAAAGTGATCGTTATGGACGACGAGAAATACTTCACTTTGTCGAACGCCGAAATGAAAGGGAACGATGGCTTCTATACTGATGATATTAGGAATTGCCCTAATGAAACTAAATTTAAATGTAAGGCCAAATTCGCTGATAAACTACTAGTCTGGTGTGCCATATCAGAAGCGGGAATTTCGCGTCTGTATATTGGGCATGTTAGAGGAGAAGCCGTAGATGCAGTAATTTATACACAGAGATGCCTTCCAAAATTACTTGATTTTATTAATACTCATCACGTGAATGATGAAATAGTATTCTGGCCTGATTTGGCTTCTTGTCATTATGCTAGAATCACTAGGCAATGGCTGGAAACAAATAATATCAATTTTGTAGCAAAAGACGACAATCCTCCAAACATACCACAAGCAAGACCAATCGAGGAATTTTGGGCAGTATTGAGCAGAAAGGTATACAATAATGGTTAGGAAGCCCAAAACGAAGAACAATTGCGGCGACGAATATTTAATAAGATCCGCGAAATAGATGTAGGTACCGTCCAGACTCTAATGGGACATGTTCGTGCAAAACTGCGAATTATCGAAGACCAAGGCCTTTAGCTGCAGTTTAAAATTTTATTTTTGTTCAATATAGATGTAAGATTAACCCTTTAGATAAAAGTTTTGAATAAATCCACACTGGCTTTTAATAGCTGACTCTCTTTGTTTTCCGAAAACTTTTGTTACATACGTTATCACACATCACAGTGGCACGGCTTTAATTCTTATCCGACAGAAGGTGCATTTTCAGATTTTTCCCCGCTAGAAAAATCTCGACGACCTCAGCCAGGTTCGATCCCGCGTCCCTCGGATCTAAAGGCAAATGCGTTAACCACTAGAGCGCCGAGGCCGGCAACTTAAATATTATAATATAATGGTGATATACGATACAAACCAATTCTTTGAGAATAACTGAGATTATTAAATAAATGGCAACAATTCGTTAAATAACCTCAAAGTTTGTTTAATTTTTTATTTGTTTCAGCCTACCAACAACATGGATACCATATTTCTTTAGCAATTTGTTTTGATATAGAATGATCTGTCATGAATTTTTGTTTCTAATTCTAATTTTAAACCAAAATAGGTGTATGCTGCATCACTGAAAAGTTTTATTGCAATTTACTACCCTACAAAGCAAGTCCTATCGTTTCAGTAAAAAAAGTTTCAACTGTTTTAACAAATTTATTTTATAAAAAAATCATATTATTAATGTAAAAATATCTGCCCTAAATCATTGATGTAAACCTCCACACGCCACTTTTAGTACGTACTTAAAACATGTAAAGTCATTCAGGGTGTATATTTAAATTATAAATAGTGTACACTGGTGTGCAAAGGTATGTTCAGAATTGACCTAGAACGTTTTGTAGCATGTACCCCCACGTTTAAATATAAAAAATTAATTTTATTAATGACGGTACTATAAGCTATTAAGCCATTTACAAACACTCGGGGTACCGTGATTTGCAGGATGGTTGTAAAACTATAAAACCAAACCAATTTCAAAAATGTCTGTACACATAGCTCATACTATTGTGTATCTATAATCATCGAAAATATAATAAATATTAAAATTATAATGAAAATTAAATTTATTGCAGTGACATGAACGTTATTGTAATACAATTCGGTATGGCAGAAACATTTAAAACTACTGTTGAAACATTTTTCCGTAATTGTTTTAGATATTTTGTTCAAACGCTGTATTTAAAATAATAATATATCTGCATAAACGTTGCAGTAAAACAAAATATTGATAATATAAGTCATTCGTGTGTAACAGTAGTGAAATTATCAAATGTGAAAATGTGAAAAAGTAGTAATATGACCATATTTTAAAAAATACTAACCAAATTCTTTATTTAAAAAAGTGAAGTTGGGAACAATTAAACGCTTCTAATGCTCACAATCTAATTTTGAATAACACCTTATGAATAATATCGTATTGCTTCAACTATGTGTAGGTTTTGTAGATTGCGAAGAATTAATCTGAAGTCTCTGTAATTACAAGGAATTGAAGTGCTTGTTTTTATAGCTCAATATAATTTACTGCAGTTTCGATTATGAAAATTAAGATATACATATGTTAGCAAAAATAAAAGACTAACGTGGTGCTCCATATCAATTCTGATATGCATAATAATAAAGGAGATTATTTGATTGCTTATACGAAACAAATTTTAAAGTGCCTCCTGTAGTCTTTAGATTTATTTTCTTATTTCTTCCTTAAGAACTACTGGTATTCCTGCATTGGTTAACATTTACAACTAATATCGATTACGCACTTCAATGTTCCAGTCGCGATTTAATTAAATGAAAACTTTGTTACAGAAACATGAAAAACATAGCATGAATCTTACATAAGGGGGTTGTTAGCTCTAAAACTGTATATACAACATTTTTTAAATTTTAAGAGCAGTCGCGATATTCCTGTATTCTAGCTCACTTGACGATTTCGAATTGTTGTACTAGTAGGTAGTAGCATCTACGAATTTTTCACAGCATTGCCGAGAGGTGATCAAAAAATGAGAACAGTACAAGTGGGTGAAAATATTTGAAAGTAGTTCATCTGCAAGGAGACGAAAGTTCTGATTTCAAACTAAAGAGGTCAAAAATTAATATTAGAATGTTTTAGAAGCACTTGAAATCTCTTACAGGCGAGACAGCGTGGAGGTATTTACAATCGGTAAACAAACTAGGTGGTGTTCAAGAACAGTAAGTTATTTAAATTTGTTAGGGAAAGGCGGTTTCATCTCTTTTGACATTTTCCAGAGATGGTTGTCAACAATGTCATGCTAGCCCAGAACCATCAGTATTGAGAACTATCGACGTCGGTTCGTTATCACGGAATCTCATTTTTGCGTTTTATAAATTCAATTTTTGAAACTGCAAGCTAATGAAAGTAGAGGTGATCATTAAATGTAAATAAAACGAAAATATTCTGGTTCCAGTGTTCTTACGTTATACTCGTGAGATTTAAAACGCTATTTTTTATTCAGTAAATACAATTAATGGTCATATCAAACTTATCATTTTGTGTTACAGAATACTAAATACTAAAATATCAAATTCTCTAATTCAGGTAATATATCTTTCACTCCGTAAGTTTCAGTAACTGGAAATTATAAGAGTTTTGTAATTTACTCGCAGTTAATTATGGTTCTTCTGAAAAAACAAATATGCTCCGATTATCTGTAGTTTTTCGGATCTATATGTAAATTTTTACAAATGTCAATGTTTGCATTTATCTACAAAAAAAAGCAAATAGCTTGATACGGTTAGATAATCAAAAACTGAAAACTGTTCACTTGAACCACTGCAGGTATTACTGAAAACGGTAAAAGTCACTGTTTTAATACTGAAATACCGCTAAGCAACGCACCATGCATCTTTTAATTTTTGAGGCACCATTCACTTTGGAAATGCGATCAGACGAAGTAGACCACTGAAGCCACATAAACTATAGTTAACTATTAGATAGATAATTATGAATTCTTATTAAGGGTCACTGTAAGAAACTTTCCCTTGATAAATTTACGGCGGGATAAATCATACTGCGGTCTGGAAGCGTTAGGTTGGCAGCGCTTCTAATATCACGGACCTGGTGTCGAACAGCAGCGTGACCCGGAGCCCCATTGGTTGGTTCGCGGTCACAAAAAACCGCGGACCAACAGAACTCGAAGCCCGAGTAATGACATGTCTTGCAGAATCGTGAGGTTGTGGTGGAATTCCGTACCTTGTTTACACTCATAAGTTGCGACAACTGCAAAAGCAGTTAAAGTGCGCACCTGCGTTCGGTCTGGCATTAAAACTGAAGACTATATTTAGAGTCGCACTAATTTCTGCATTTCGCCTAAACTTCCATATACGCGATGGCCTAATGGGACTGAATATTCTGTATCCGACGATATTCCTGGCACGATATTGATCACAGCGAGTTCAGATAGCAGGAGAGCTCGGAGGGCGCCGGCCACGCTGCCCACGCGTTTGAACGCCTGACTAGATCATCCATGGCGGAGAGGCAACATTTTATACACCACCATTAATCCTAGGAAAACCAACGAGTCTATTCACTGGAACTATTTATACTTTGATGTCGATACTTCAATGTGGTCACGCTGTCTTTAAACTATTGTATCAAAAACGTTTGTTTTAAAATAAGCATTTTAGAAAAAAAAAACAGGTTACTGTTTTTTTATACATATTATTTTTCCTTATTCAGCTTCGCACTGTAGTCCGTTTAAAGATTTACGGTAACACGTGAACATTCTCATATTACCCCTTTTAAAGCAGATGAGAAAATGTGTAGGCGGGGAAGACTTTTTGAAATAATATCGAGCTCTTTATTGTAACTCCACTACTTAGATTTAGAATCTGCTTATTTCGCATACAACGCTACTGAAAAAGTTGAACATTATTAGCGATTAGATTGCTTGCAGCTGAAAAAAATACCTGAACATGCTGAGAATATTCATTCTTATTTAATTAGAAAATTCCCCGAAGACTAACTAAATACGCCGAATATCTACACTGTAGTCAGCGTTTCCCTAACTTCGTTCAACCTCCCACAAGATAAAAAAAAATCTTATATTACATCAATTTTTCAGCAGGTCATGAAAAAACGACCTTGCCGACAACTTAGCTACTATCCAAATGCCAGCGTATGTAAAATTTTCAAACAATACTTACAGCAAATTCGAATACAGAAAGTGAAAACTAATTCAGTAATTTAACATCAAACGCAGAAGGAACGAGTACTTTTCCCCAATATCAATTTTGGAATTTTAAATTTATTCCAGACTATTTTGACTCGCCAAAAAGCTCGAATCAGTAGCACCATCAAGTAAAATCAGTCTAGGGATCGACCGATACAGATATATCTATCGGTTATCGGTTATATCGGCAGCTTTGCTGATTATCGGTATCGGCAAAATTTTGCCGATATGTTATTTACAAATACATTTATTAATACGTAGAAACAAACAATTATTACATTAAAATGACGAATCGGCAAATGTATTTGTTATTTTCAACAACTTCATTATTAAATCAGGCTTAAAGGATAAGGATAATATATTTTTTGTAAAAATAAAAACAGGCTTGTTGTTTTTACTAGCTAGATATCCAAACGAAGAATCACACAATCAGGTGTAAAGTGAGTGATATAATAAACAATAACATAACATAAAACATTAAATATTAGTTCCACTATAAATTTTAAAAGCTACTAAAGATCTAAAGACAGCATTAAGGAATTAAGATATTAAGAAAAGTTTAAATTCAAATTGTAATATGTTAATAAAAAATAAGTAAGAATATTACAAATAAAAAACTAATAATCAAAATCCAGCTTTTCCAAGTTATGGTTCCACCATGAGAAGGGATCTTGTGTCCTAGGGATTATTGCGAGTATATTCTCGGTCAAAAACGCTTGACAATGATTCTGGAGATGATACTTTCTTTGAGCCACACTTGAACTGCTACCGCAGCCTGCAAATTCTTCATATGAATCCCAAAACAATGTATGGGGATTAGTTTTACTTATTTTTGCGGCTGATGGACCACTATCCATTTGTATATGTACCTTTTTACGCATTTTTTACTCGCGTTTTAGCTAATTACCTTACTGTAAGATGCTTAGTTATTTATGTTAACTATAGTGTATTATGCAAATCTTTGTTAAAAATGTATTTTAGATGTGTACAAGTTAGCTTTACTGATATGCCGATATAATATCGGATCGGCATGTGGTCTATCGGTATCGGCCGATTATCGGTATCGGCAAAAATTACTATATCGGTCGAACCCTAAAAATCACCACACCCCATAATTTCCGCTAATAAAGAAACTCCTTTGTTTAAAATCGCGGTAAAATATTGTAAGTTAAAAAACTCTTGTTTGTTAAAACTTCTCACAGTTGGATTTATATTTCTAAAATTTAGATCGAACCTACAAAGTTATGTGGAAAATTTCAACTGTTCTACCTATAAATTAACTGATTTAAATAATGAAAATACAATATTTCTTATATGTGAAGTACAAGCTATGTCAAATGCTGAATATGACAACCATTTTCCTGCTCAACCTCAACGAAAGTCTTCCATTGAAACTGTCTTCAATGCTCTTTACCAGCATATCTTGTGGATTTCCTATATTATTTCAGAAATCAATTGCTTCAATTCTTTAATGGGATTTGGATTACGCAACAATTATATGTGTGCAATAACCCCATAGCCGAAAATGAGTAGAATTGATGTCCGGTAATTTCACGGGGCATACATCGATTTTCAAGAATACGTGAAATTATGTATTTGCAGTTAAGTATAAACATGAACTGAGGTTCCACCTTCACAAAAATTATACTTTCTATGTCACAAAGCAAACCTAATCTACGAGTAATACAATTTTCATATAAATGCATCTGTTTGCATTTTTTTTCATGCATTCAATTTTTGTAACAAAGTTCAAAACATTGGTATCATCTTAAATCCCTATTCTTAACCAACATAAATCCATTACCAATTTTATAGGTAGGGTTGCAGGGGTGTTCTTTTACCGATCAGTTTATATACTGATGGAATATCGGTGGGGTTTTTTTGAAAGAGATTACTGATTGGTGGTTTATCACCTATAATTATTTTACTATTTCGAACATAAGTATTACGTTTATGAAATTCGTTTTTAATACAGCTTGCCACCAAGATTTAGCACACAATACGAGCGATATTTCGCCTAAACTTACAGCCAATGCACGGCATACATAACGATGACGTCATTTGTTTAGTACGTAACAAACGACACTTAGGAATAGAGTAACTATACTCAATAAATAAATACTAAATAAATTCTCGTAAATGCTTTGTGTTTTATGTTACGTATTAGAAAATGACATCATTAAGATCCAGGGTGCACAAAGATACAAGTTTGGCTGAAGCATAGGAAACAGTTTAAATTACACCTTACTCAATTTAAAATAAACAACTATGAATTGTTGTGTACCACTCCATAGTAATGGCATATCTAGAAACATTAATAGTCTTTGTTTTGATTACTATCTCACAACAAAAACAACCGTTAACGTGATGTTTCATTATCATATACTTTTCTGAATAAGTTTATTGATTAGATTAATATGCAGGGCGCTCTAATAGTGACGCATGTCGTCCTAGGGACGGATTCAACCAGTAAAATATACTTTCAATTGTTCTAACAAAATGTCTCCCTTATCGAGTTATCGGTTTAAAGTCGCCTAAGTACACATATTTCCAGGTAGCGTTTTATCACATCGTCATACTCATAATGACTATAAACTACTTGCATTTCCAGCAGAGACTTCGATTTGCTATGAACTCATCAAAAATCGTCAACACAACAGCTATTACATTTGAGACACCCGGTATGTGACTTCGTATTATGTGAGCATTATTACCCGGTTTAAAAACGCGAATTTTTTTAATTAATACTTTAATCGCACTGTTTTACTCCAATTCAGAAACAAGCCTTGCTCTGAGCATCATCTTTATCTACAAAGAGTATCTTATTAATTCTATGACCAGGTATCTCAGTAGGCTGTAAAGCTCGTAGTGTTTGGTTCACATTAGTACGGCGGTTTAAACCAAATGAGGTGTGTGTAGTACTCTAGCGTAAGATGCTGTTGCTCTTCGCGAGAAGGTAACTCGGGGTAAATCAGGCAGTTCCCATCTCATATGCAATGGTTCAACGTCCCAATGAATATTCTAGGAAAATTCAAGCGTCTCATTAATTATCGTGTTGGCGTCTCAAGGACGGAACACCGTGTACAAGTTTAGTGACTCCCCCGTCCATTGTCCGCTCTATCCGATTTGGTCCATGCGGGATCAATCATCATCGGGAGACGGAACGCATACCTTGCTTGCACAGGAAGATGGATTGCCTCACCCCACTGTTCTCATTTATCACAATGGCAATTGAATGTAGTAAATAATTTATTAATCCCTCCAGATTATACAAGTGGCTTCAATTAATATAACATTAATGTATTTCGTCACTTTAGGATGTGCTATTGAGCAAATTAGACGTAATTAATTAACCCATTAATGTGTACCATTTATCGTAATGTGTGGGTTACCCTCGCTACTGTAAGTACAGTTTACTATCAAACCTGCTTAGGTATTAATTACAGTTTATCTGATTGGATGCATACTCATTCCATGAATTAAATGCAAATATTTGAGAAATTTGATTACCTTTCGAAGCGTTTAGATGTTAATAAATTACAAATTCGATGTTCGAATATAGCAAATTTCTTATCATTAAATACCAATGTCATCATATTTTCGGAAATCTCATCACAACATCTTTGCATTACCTATACATCATTGTCCCTAATAATTTCCAAAATCAAGCAGTAGAACCTTTATTCACACCTTAATGGATGGAATTTCAAGGAGAAGGTGTTTCTGCATACTTGATATCTCAAATAAAAATGCATATTTATAAAAAGATTACAGTAAAGTGCATCATTTATAAAGAACGTTTTGAGAAAGCAACAGTACGTGTAATTATCACCAAAACAATAAACACCTCTGCACACGAAGTGTAATGTAATGTAATGTAATTCGCTGAATAGTAAGATGTTCATTGAATTGATAGAAAATGTGATTTATAAACAAGGCAAGCAATCTTCATCATTCTTGAGGTAAGTTATTTTACATTTAATAGTGGTTTCTTCAAGTATGTTTGTATGCAAAAGCGATTGTCAAATTTTATTCCCAGCTGAAACATTATCTTTACTATTTGTTACTCTATTCCTTAAGCTTCTGGTATGAAGTTCTTCTTAGTTTGATGATGTCACTTAGCACTGTTTCATTAAATGCCAAAACTTCGTAATTCTCGTTACAAATTTTGAACTTAAATATGCAACGAGTTAGTGGATGCAATATTATTAGCTGGGTACATTATGGTTTCAGCATTATTTTCCATTCTTCTCATCAACAAAAAATAGTCTAGTGGTATTCCTGTACGAAGATACAAAACGATTATTAGCTCGTAATTTTTTGTAGTTTTAATTGTTATACACGAGACTCCTACAAAATATCCTATGTAAAAGCACTAGCTAGATTTGAAATTATACAATGAAATGCAAGCGAACCGAAGCCCTCAAACCAGTTCCCGTATTCCCAGTTCGTTCGGTGCTCGGAGAAGGCCTACATTTCAAACGGTAAACTCGACAGCGTCTTTTATTTTCTGCCTTTCCACTGTACATTCTCATTCAAAAGTTACGAGATATTAATGATGCACTGCTTGATAAAGCGAACTAATAGGTTATATATCCTATCAATATCAATCAAAACAACCACGGCAATTGATATACTTCTTGAACTCTCATTACTGGTTATTTAGCGGTTTTCATTAAACAAACAAAACTCCAATTTATTAAGGAATGAAGCTGCATACGTATGTATACATAAACAAGACGAAAAAGCATATATGTCTAACATTTGGAAAATTAAGAACGATCTTGGTAGGTTTAGAACAATTTTTGGTTATAATTTAAGTGCGTTGTGTGTTCATTGTGAAAACTATGGTGGTGCCTCTGACCAACGCACAGACCTGAGTTGTACGCTTTCAAGCTCCTTGTCAAACTTCTTATATTAATATTATCGAAATACAGACAAGTAGTATGTAAACCATGACATGATAAAAAAACATAATTTTGGTATGCAGGTCATAATTCTGTTCTACAGAGCGAAATCAATTATACACATGGTTTCGTTCATAAACCTGACTAACTAAGCTCTTGTAAAAGTACATCCTTTGTTAAATAAAACCATGGCAATTAATATTATTCTTTAGCTCTAATTGTTGGTTACTTGTCAGTTTCCAATAATCAAACAAAGCTATAGCCAATTTATAAAAGAAGAAAGTTGTATATCTATATAATGACGCATGCATGCGCGATGCATACAGAAAACAGGCCGAAAAGTCTGCATATTTTACTCCTGCAACATGAGGAATGAAGGGGTATGTGTATGTAGCTACAATCTACCCAGTTTAAGTTTCCGTTACTTGAGTAAAAATTTCGCTCGTACGTATATTACAAGTTCATTTTAAAAGTGAAAACTAAATTTTCCTGGCTGTATCTGGTACCTCAGAACAACGCACAGCCCCAAGCGTCTGTGAACCCTCGAGTTGCCTCACGAGCTTGTATCTTTAGATGTCGAATGGACTTAAATGTCATTATGCACTGTATCGTGACTTCGACGTACATAGTATATTTGTACTAAAAGCGAAATTTAAATTTTCCTGGAAATGTATGGGGACTCAGGCCTGAGCGTCAACGTAGATTGTCTCTCTTGAATACGTCTCCTTAAAATGACTTCTACGTACTCACAGTCCACTGTCGAACCTGTTATACTAATATCAACAAAATTGTTCTTATAAGAGTAATAAAGTATTTATGAATACACAAGTAGTATGTAAAATAAGACATCAAAAAATTTAAATCAAATATAAATTTCGGTATGGAGGTCGTTATTCTGAGTTCTAAAGAATGAATGAATGTAGACATAAGCATCTGTTGTTATTACCTACTGTGGCATGCCATCGACTTCTTAAATGAGAAAATGGTTTCGTTCATAACTCAGAGCTAGGCTAAACCCTTGTAAAAGTATATCCTTTGTTATTTTAGTTGAATACGATATCAGTTATGTTATGCAATGATGAGCCGTGACGAGTGAATGTATTGTTTTGGTGATTCCTTTGTTTGTTCTCTCAGTTGATGTCACAGCATGATAAGCTGTAACAACAAATGATCACCTCCACTAGGTTAAGATTTCGTAATTTTTTGAACGTTACAGGCATAACTTCGCATATACAGCAGTTCCTAAATCTGGACTAAAAGATTAAATGTTAAATATATATGTTGTATTAGAATTTTCGTTAATATTTCTCTCTTGGTACTGCATTTTGAAAAATTCAAGCCCAACACAAAATTAGACAAATATGACCCCGTAATCAGTAAATGCTGATTAATACAAATTATTGAAACTCCTACGTATGCTTTTTTTGACCAAAGAAAGTTGTAAAGGTAAATTACTTATTAGTCCAGATGGCAACCAGAAATTATTTGAAACACTTTAAGGAAATGTGGTTACCAAAAGTGTCAACATGATTATCCACCGTAAATTTAGAAAATTATTTTATCGAGAAATACACATAATAATTGTTGTACAAACCCACTGAAAGAAAAAGCGTTACTACAAACGAATAAAAATTTTAATTTAAATTATCAAGCAATTATCAACTTCAAACGAACTCGTGTTCGGTATTAGTATTTATTTCATTTTACTTCATACTCTAATTAAGTTACATAACATTTTAGTTTTCATACTGTATGATTAATTCTTGTATCCCAGATATGAATCAATTAAAAATTAAATCTTGAGCAGATTGATTTGATTTATTTAATTGATATCTATATATATGTGTTGCAATTAATAGAATTTTCACTACCAACCCCTTGATATAACAGCAGCTCTACAATGCTTCATTGCACAGATAATTGATAATTTTTTGGATCACTAGTTTTTGATTATAGATAATAAAACTAAGAAACAAACATCTACCTATACGTCAATGATCCATAAAATTTGAACACCTACGCAACAATTAAGTTTTCTAAATAGAAAATCAATTGACCATAAATTCTCTCTAAGGCCAATTCCGCCTGCATATCTTAAAAGGCAAATCTTAAAGTTACGAGTGATTCCAAATAACGGCAAAGACAATTGACACAATGCTGTTAAATAAAAATTGATTTAGAAAGTAATGAAAATGAAATGAACTGGTTCAATGGTGCAAGTGATCAAAGAGTATAAGGAAGGATTTAGAAATTACGCTTGGTGATAGTAATCCTATCGGCACAACTTCTGCTGTTAAAAGGAAAAGTGATTAATTACGCGTCACAACAAAGTAAATAAAAGGAATGCACAAGACTAAAGAATTCAAATAAAAAGAGCAGTTTGCAGTTTGAATAATTCAATTACCGGCAAAAACGGACCATTGTAAAGAAAAGCGTGTCACAAACAAACGGCATCCTTTAACAAGGACGTGCCCGATCTCTGTCAGATCTGCACTGCAACGTGCACCTCATTAGCCACCGATTAAGTTGTCAAATCTTAATTGTATCAGCTGTTCTAAACGTCCCATTAAATAAAGATGTTATTAAACGCTTTCTTCGCGAGGACCTAATTACCTAATTAAAGCTTACCCCAGGACACCCGCTGAATTAAATTAAACTCCTCTACATATATTTCTGTCCACGAGCTGTTAACACAAAATGATTTTGTGTTCACCTGTACCTCGGCGTACCGTTTCCATGACAACGGCAGCGCACCTCCTTTTTATTAACTTTTTTCTACCTGTTCTACGCACAATAATAATGTATAAATAGACATTTGCTGCTGTTCACTGAAATACCTTGTGATTATATTGCAAACAATTCTTAAATTCTGAATATCTTTTGGTGGCTTCCCGTGTAATACTAGTTTATGTAACAATAGACTAGGAGACCACACGGTAGTTGTTAAAAAGTTGATAGCATGAAATCATCGAAAAAATTTGTATACATCTCACAAGAACAAATGATATAAAAATATTTAAAAATTAAGGAAATTATATAACTGTGTCCTTTTAACTTTTTTGAACAATGATGCATCCTAACATTGCATCTTTATCATATCTGGGTAATTGTTTATATTAATGTTGCCTAATTTAATTCAAATGCGGATAAATGAACTATCTATGAGTACAGATATGCTTAATATTCCTCGCAAATTTTTAATGAAATATTTAAACTGGCATACTTTAAAACTAACCTACATTTTCCGCTCCAATACTCATGTGTTCAGTAATGATATGAGACCTTATTTATATCACCAGGCTTCCAAAACTACAACTAACTTCTAATTACCAAACATTGTGCTACCAACTATCGCAGAACATTGATAATATGTCTTATGTAGTAATGAATAGGATCTTATTTTTTGCCATTAAATGTAATGTAAAGCTCGGTAACAGATTAGTTGAGGAAGTAGTACTTCAGCAATAAAATTTGTTGGTAACTATCTATTCCCCTTTTTGAATTCGTTTATTCAGATTTTTAGTTATACAATTTTAGCACGAATATAGTTTTACTAAGATTTTAGATCCTTTTTGGTTAAAGGTTTTCTAAAGACAATATCTCTTTAATCCAAAGTGTCTACAGTGACGTCATCATCTAACTAACATGGTCTGCGTGCAAGTACTGACAATTGACGTACTTCTTACGCATTTCGAGTTTATATACTTTCATTTAGTTTAAGAGATAAAATATGAAAAATTTTGTTATTCCATTACTAATATATAAATACATTTTTAAACTTAAATGTATATAATATGTACGATATAGCCATGGTTGGATTGCACAATTTGCATCATATTAAGCAATGCAGAACAGCCCAAGGCTAAGGAGGAACTGGCACCTCCGGAAGGCTTAGCTTTTCTACCTTACAGTAAAGGCACTACTGATAAGATTGGGCATGTTCTTAGAAGGTACAGCATAAAGACAGTCTTTAGGACTAATGAAACTTTGGGAAACAGTTTCAGATCCGTAAAAGATCATATATCAAATTTAAAATCAGCCGGGATCTACAATATCCTTTGCTCCTGTGGCTCAAACTACATCGGACAAACTGGTCGTTCCATTGAGTTAAGATTGCGAGAGCACAAAGGTGATTGCAAACATAAACGCATCACAAAATCTGCGGTGGCTGAACATACTGGTTTAACTGGACATAAGATGGACTTTGACAATGCTCGGGTACTCGCCAGAGTGCCTCATTACTTCCCTCGTATCATACGTGAAGCAATTGAAATTGAAAAACAATCTAACAACATAAACAGGGAGGATGGTTTTAGACTCAGTAAAGCTTGGACTCCAGTAGTTTATCCTCTAAGGACTCCTACGCATCATCGATCACACGATCACGCTCCACCGGATCCGTCCTTGCCCAACGGTGACAGCCAACCAGAACTCCGTCGTTCTGCCCGACTGGCTCAAAGAGGTTTGAATACCTCCGCTTCCCGGATTTGAGTTTAGTGTTATATTCACTCTGAAGATGCAAGCTGCAATGTCTTGCGAAACGTTAGTGTGTATGGGTTCACAAACAGCTAACAGGCATAAGCCGATTAAGTATTATTGTCCTGGCAAACAAAATACATCAAGATCAAATTCTTGTCCGCCCCAAGGTTTGATTAATAGAAGCACACGGCCCTGTTTTGGCAGGCAGGGCCTACGAACAAATATGGCTCAAACTTCTAGAGCAAATGCTTGTACAATCAGACAAGCTACAGGTCGGTCCTTACCAGATAATGCTGGGCGTGGTTCCCAAATGACGACGCGGTCTAAGCCGAAAGTAAATTGTAATATTGACAGTTCGAGAAACCGCGAAAGCCTCAAAGAATATATTTCATATTAAGCTGCCCTTTTCAGGCATATAACATTATAAACCGTTCACTTAATAAATGCAAATGTTACAGATTCATTTGCGTAGTTTGGAACATGGCCAGTGAAATATTCAAATTTTGGATTTGTACAGTTAATATTGAAACACACAAACAACTTATTATGGCATACAAAAACTAAATATCGAAAACTTTACGAGAATATAGAAGAAAATAATTTAAGTTACATTTTCTGATAAAAATATGTGCCACTCACGAAATGGCGAAGATTATAAAATGTGCTGTATATAGTAATCATAAAATAGCAGATCATCTTTAATTTATTACAAGTGTGGTGCCGTTAAATTATTTTCTTATCAATACTGAAGAAACAAGAATCAATGTAAATGATGTTGGCAATTGATTAAGTAGTCTAATTTTCACTAACTTTTTGATACGTGAACAGTTAGATGCTTAACAATCCATCTTCAACAACCAAATGAAATGAATTTTAGCCGTCTTATACAACACCAAATTCTAGACCGTGATGCAAACGTAAAGTTTCAGAAACAAGCCAATAACCTGCTCCATGGGCAAGAATGATGAGCGGTGAAGTTCTAGGGCATCAAACAAGTTTACTGTGTGCGCTGGCCAGAACGGTCGATCACACCGTTTTTTACATGCATTGCTTGCCAACACATAGACCAGCTAAATCAAGGAAACGCCTAAGGTGAAGACCAAAGACTACGTACCAGAAATGGACTTCTAAACAAACTAATATTTGTAAAATTTAATACGACAATACTTTGCAGTATTTAACACGGTTTGTACAAATTTTAATACAGTTGTACGTAACACAAAAAACAGAATAATGATACTGGCAATTTATTTTTATTTAAGGCATGTACAACTGTTGTTGTACATTGTGTATCATCCCCATCAATAAACATGTATTTCCTCGATCATGCATTTATTTCGAAGTAAACATGATTTTAAAAAAGTATTAAATATTTAAGGAGCATCTAGTACAGTACGATTAAAAAAAAAAGTCGAAAAGTCTCAATCAATAACAAACCAATTTTTTGCGATATATGGGCAATTTTTTGTTGAAAGATTTATTTATAATTATTGCCAAAAAGACAAGATCTCCCGACTTAACTCCTCTGGAGTTTTATGTTGGAGTTTACCTGAAAACTGTATGGTTATAAATAAAGTTGCCAAGTTGCAACGCCGAATGGAACAAGGCTGCCAAATAATTTAAGCAAGGTCGGGCATTTTAGAAAGAGTGCGGAGAAGACGTCGAGTCCACGTCGATGTCGAAGGAAGGCTTTTAGAATATCGTCAAACATTTGAGGTAAAACTAATATTTTTTTTCAGTTAAATATTAATAAAAGTAGAAGCAGAAAATTGCGCATATTTCGCCAACGTTTGTTTTAGGAACTGATTGGATTTAAACTGTTGCAACTTGTTTGTAATAGTACTAAGTGCAAATATTTAACACTATTTTTTACCACCCTGTACGTAGGGTTTCATTCTGTTAACGCCCTTCACCTCCCAATATACAACAACAAATATATATTAAAGGACATCTATTTGCAGAGGATGTTCTAATTAGTCACAAAAAAAGTATATTGCGTTATTTTCTCATTAGTAAGAAAGCTATTTTCTTCTCTTGTTTAGTTTCTTCGGGAGACTTCTGCAAAACACTATATTATTGTCTTAGGTGGTATATTACTCCACACTACCATTTTATATTAAATTTGTTACTTAATAAAGGTTTTGGGCAGCATGTAAACAGAATTTTCTTTTATGGTAAATTGTGGGTTTTACATTTTAACTACGAAATATTCGTAATTATTTTAATATTCTGATTTCGCCACCTTCAATTACAAAGCTAAAATAAATGTTACTAATACAACAATTTTTTTTTTTCGTTTTATTTTACACTTACAGCGTTGCCACTTTTTAAAATCTTAAACTTCTGATCTCTTCAATAGCAAATCTCAAAGCGCACAACGCTTTAATAATTGCATCAAGAAAATTACACCCTTCTTCTTCTTAGGGTGCTTTGTCTCTTACGAGACGTAGCGATCTTCTCTCCTATGCCTGTGTTGCGCGTTTAGAGTGCCACAGACATAGAGGACCTACAGCTTAACGTGGGCTCCGAACCACTGGAAGTGTAAACATTTCTACTCCAGAGAAGATTTACTAGGCAGAATACCTCGCTGGTTTGCCATTGCCTTGCGAGGGAGAACGGCCGTTAAAAATCCGATGTTCCGGTACTGGGAATTGAACCCAGGACCCTCAGCGTAGAAGTCTAACGCGCTAACCTCTAGCCTACGGCCGCCTCAATTACACCCTTATTTCAAGCTAAATAATATGAGTATATTTTATACAGCGTAAGTGTTCAATAGTTATATTTAAATAGTTACATGAAGAGTAGGTATCATTCCATTGAACTGTCATAAAAGGGAACATTCTGCGCTATATAAACTTAAAGTGCGTAGAATATATAGAATTTGTGGTTTATTTATTCATGTTCTCTTTAACAAGTTAAAAGATCGTCAATTTCCGAAAGCGATTCTGTATCCATCTACTTGTAGAAAACACCATAAAATGGCAAAAGAGTTTAAAAGTCGATAACTAACACATTGCCCTACATACAACGCTGTTCCAATATGGCAGTGGTAACTTCGTCATTTTACTTCAAACTTATTCGGGAGACATCCATAAATATCAGGCTAAAGAAATAAATATACAGCACAGAATTGTAGTAACATGATATGTAATAATTAGGAAAATTTCCATTAATTTAATTCTGCATAAGCTTCAATATTCAAAGAGTAGATAATTATATTTTGTAATCTAAGTAGTATGCAACTGTCTTCTTTTTTTTATTAATAATTGAAACAAATATAGCAATTTAAGACAAATGCATTAAACGTACATTCTTTTAGGAAATAATAACAGTATCGATACGAAATCCGTGATGATTATTGAGGTTTTTAGGAAAAATACCAACTTTTGTTGAATAGGTGCTTAAGATTAATACAATAACTCAATACACATTGCATGTTTAATTGAATCTACACTTACATACAAAGCGTGCGCTTAAATAAAAAAATATGGAATACAACTTAAACCAGGTGAAACTGGTATAAGAAAACACCATTGAAATATTTGATACTTTCTATGTGATAAGGGGAGTCTTCCCTAAATCCGTCCCTGAATTCAAAGAACGCTGTCAGTTTGCGAGTCTCATCGGTCATTTATATCTTAGTCTTCTGATTGGTGGTGTTGGACTGAAATAGTTACTATTTTGTTACTGTATACAATTAATTATCTTTATTATTAATTCATATTTACAATTTTATAAATTTGATTATTAAACAGAGTTGTTCTAACTAGGTACAGTAGACTCGCGATATAGTGAACACTATGGTCTCAAGTGAACGGTCACAGTTCACCACTGAGACTGGATATAATATCGATCTATAATATCCCCGTACTAATGCTCGGGGACTCTTTCTATTTTTGAAGTTGCCCCCCACCCCCACTCTCTTGATTTCATCCTCTTACACCTCATGGGTTATAATTTGACATTAATCAAATTGTCATGCATTGGTATACAAAAGGGCATATGAAAACTAAGAAAATAATGCATTTGCACCGTAATTAAATTATGTTTAATGTTTGAACGATATACTAAATCTTTATTCATTATTCTGAATCTATTTTCACTACTTTGAAAATTAGTAAATTATTGACTACATTAGTTAGACATGCCCTAGAAAATCAGCTTCTCCTATTTTATTTAATGAACGACAGTAAAGTAAAATGGCTGAGTATCCATTGATTCACTTAGTATCGACTACTTCAGTTAAATATTTTCGATTCATTACCACTTTCGATTGATGCGCTTTCATTTATCCCATACTGTAAACTATACTTAATTACACAATAAGTATTTCAGTTAGGATGACCAACTCGTAGTATTCTCCAATTTGGAGTACAATATGTACGGATGCCTTTTTTAATGATCTAAATTATACAACTGGAAATACTTAAAACAATATACAAGTTGTTCTACCGCTCCAAAGGGGTTTATGTAACAAACATGAATATGCAAAAGTTGTCAAAGGTGGTATAAAAATATAAAGAATAATAGTTTATAATATACTCTAACGTTTTTGTTATTCTGGATTGTCTTATTTTTTACTGGATAAAATTGATTAATTTTACACAAACAAAATATATTTTCCGGATCTTATTAGGACAAAACTTAATCAGCGGGGCATGGAAAAATAATTCAGAAGTTTATATTTTTATATTAAAAAATTTAACCTACAATGTTAATTAGCAAATTCGAACGATTAGATTATCGTAGGACTGGTTTGAAGAATTAATCTAAACTCCTAGCAACTAAACTCTTCGTAGGTATGTGCGCCAGTAATTGTGTAACGCGATTTCCTTTGTGTGAATTGAATCGTGAACAGGCACAAATGTATTTCAAGCGGGCATAAAAAAGTAAGCAATTAAGATACACCGTGAACTAGATAGGAAATAATATGATTTTTAAGTCTTTAATTTGAAACGATTCGTAATTTTCCTTTGTCAACTCGACGATTTTTGAACGGGACAAAATTCGCACAAACCTAAAATGTTCTTGATATCTGAACACGCTCTAAACTTTGTACCAATGGAGAACCGCCAACCAAACAGCTTTAAAGGGGAACTGCTGGTTCAGCAAAATCAATCCTCTGCCTCTGGAGTAGCGAGTTCGTAATAGAGGGTTTGCAATATCTTAACATCGGCACGTGGGCTCCCGTCAACACTGTTAAATACCCTGTCGATCTATTTTCATATTCCGAATCTCACCACACAACTACAAACTTTAGCTCCGTGCCATTTTTTCTTTTCTCTATGGCAACACGTAATTTTTCGTTTAAAGGGACCTCGATCTGTTATTCACATCGCTACACGTGGATAAAGTTACAACTACATGAGCATTATTGCATACATTTTTCTACTTTTCTATTTTCTAATCATTTTTTTAAGAGCTGTATAAAACTCCTAGATGCTAACTCTCATAAGCCATCTCTATTCAGACAAAAAGAAGCAACAGGGCAGTCTCGAGTAAGTAGAACCGCATTCCAGAAAGGCCGTTACTTGCTAGATATTTCATGAAAATTCAAATTCCACTTTTAAGCCTGTTTGACACGACGTTAAATTTGACGTCAAATTTGCATGTAAATTTTCGTGAAAATTTTGTATGAAGTTTTCATAAAGTATTTACGAATCCTGTATGCAACTGCCGTCAAATTTAACATAAAATTTAGCACACGCGCACGCGCACTTAATCAGCTTGTTAGTGATATTTATCACTGGACTACATAGTTTGTAGCCCTGGCATGTTGTCTACAGTTTATTTTCATTTTGAAGTTATTGGCGCTTATTCATTAGTGTTATAAATTGATTTACGTGAGTTTAAAATGCCGAATAGTAGCGAAGATGAAATACATACTGCAGCAACTGCTACAGTAATGATTATCATGGCAGCTGCGAAAAATAAAAAGCAAAAGAAACGAAAACTGTAGACTAGAAATTGGCTGAGGAGGAGGGAAGAAGGCAGAGGTGTTTTACACATGTTAAATAATGAATTGGAGGAAGATCCGGTATCCTACACAAACTTTTTACGGTTACCTGATCATTTATTTAAAAATTTACTGAGTGCCGTAGAAGCAGATATATCACGTATCGTCACATTTATGCGTGATAGCATTTCAGCTCGAAGCAGGTCAATTTGAAATGTATTTCTGTGAACAACAATAATTTTTGATGTAAAACGTAGATTACAGGTTACGCTGCGATTTCTAGCAACTGGTGAAACGTTTCGATCATTAATGTATGCAACGAGAATTCATGAAAGTACATGGACACTTTTTGTACTCGCCAATTAATAAACTAACTTGTTCCCTAGACCACGACATTTTTAAAATAAAAAAAACGTAGGCACAAACTACACCACGTGTTGCGAGTGAACAAAAGGGAGGTCATGCGTATGTTTATTGTTTACAACACGCAAATACTGTGACCCTGGATAGTCATGCGCTGTACGATGTATTGATGTTTTGATCTTTTGCGCAGTTTTACACGCACTTTTACCTCCAAATTTAGAACATGTTCTAAATAATTTGCCAGCAAATTTGACGTAAAATTTACAAGGCAGTTTTGTGTATGCAACGGTGGTAAATATTTTTATGTAAATTTACGCGCAAATTTGACGTCAAATTTAACGTCGTGTCAAACAGGCTTTAAAAGTTGCGCTCTGACAAATTTCAACCTTCAATTCCGTAGGCTAAAACAGAATCTATTTAGAGTTTCACTTTTAAACATTATTAATAATAAATTTGCCTTTTTACCTACAGATTACTTCAACAGCAAGACGCATGACTACCTAATTTTCATATTTAAGGGAAATATGTCGGAATATTTACCTAAATTTGATTTTGTTTGTTCCACTGGATTTATAATTTATGAAAGTGCACACATCACTAAATTTTCCCTTGAAAGAAAGGAACAAAATTTTTCACATTTTCGGAATTAAAATATTAAAATTATGATGTACTTACGGTCCCAAATTTAAAATATGTATTTCATTTACTCATTGATTATGATTATAAACCACAAAGAAGCAAATCTATAATAAAAATAGAACACATTTTTAAAAGCGCCTGGGCATTTGTAACTTAAATAATTTTAAAATGAAATATTTATACAACTAAAACCTCTTACTAACTACAATTATTTAACGTGCATTACTTGATATATGTATACATCTTTAAATTTCATAAAAATCATTATACAGTTCTACAGATACGAGAAAATGAACCAGCCCATAAACCCATCCACATCTAGATCACACATTTTCCAACAAACTTCTGTGGGTTACTTGAGCCTCAAGCATACGAAAGGGGTGAACGAGATAGCAGAGAAACTGAATCATATGTAAGTACTATTAAGTTCGAATAATTAAGTATATAACGTATGAAGAAACTAGACTGCAAAAATTAATGTGTTCAATCTACTATTTTGTAGTTTTTCTAAACATCATATGTTGAGAAATGCCTTCAAATTAAAATTGAAGTCCGAATATTATTACAACGATCACTCTGTTACAAGATCGCCGCAAAATCACATTTACCAGATAAACATGTTTCTTTTAATGTATACATTTGAAAGTCACTTTAAGCTGTTACCTTTATTAAAATTTATATTTATAATAAATCTTAAGGTGCTTACTTTTAATATAGGTGTAGACAAACATAAAAGATATTTTTGGAATTGAGTATACTATTTGTAGAAAAAGCTGCTGCAATTTTAAACTGCCTGATTAGCACCCTTCATGGAACATTTCCGAAAATTAAAGTATTCAAAAGAAGAAGAAAAAAACACTGTTACTTCGGATCTAATGCTCTAACGGACATTCTGTACATTCTTAATTTTACAATTTTTACTAAATGCTTATTTCACTGTAGTTTTTTTTAGACAATTGTTTATAGCGAACATCAATAACAATCAAAAAATGCTAAATCCTCCAGATGCGTTATAACACGTTCCAAAACCATACTACTTTAATAAAAACTCCCAAAATATTTAAAAAGAGACTCAAAGAATCATAAGTATACTATAATTTAAAAACATCTTACTAGAACTAACCTTCATTTTTAAATATAGTTCATTGTCATATTTCACTGCATATGAACCAATTATTAATTGGTTTTAATTCACCTTAGAATTATACGGAACTAAAATGGTTTGGCCACACATTGTCTGTTTCGCGAGACCTGATGAGAGAAAAGAATTTATGAAATGCAAATTTGTGGGAACTCTATGTAATTTGCCATTTAAATTATCAAATGGCGGATACAATTTTTATTTACTGATACGGACAAAAATTTGCTACTGACTTATGCACATGACAGTAATATAAGCATTATGTTTGACCAACAAACAAAATGTAATTTAAAACAAGCGACGTCATTTCGAATACGTATGCAAACACTACCTGCACTCGGCCTTATCACCAGTTTCTTTCGTAAGTTGGAATCAGAAACACAACACTAACAAAAATGTAAATACTGGAGACACGCTGTAACAACAGTACATTTTTGGTAGTTCTTTTTAATAACTCAAGTGCCTAACAACTAAGATTTAGGCACTATTGCCAGTTTGCATACTCCTATAGCTTATAATATAGGTTGATTAATTGAGGTATTTTTAAAAGTTTTTCAAATATTAGTCTAATGCATACAATTTTCATAATTGATTTTCTACACATTGGATTGAAATACATCCATTGAAAAACATTGTTACACGTATGCTAGTACTTTCACCGCAACATTTTGATTGTCTTCGCTCCCGTCTTTTTCGTCAAGAGGCTTTGATTAAACTATACATCATAGTTTGTTGCCTTTAAATTTTAGTTTGGATTGTGATTGATACTCAGAACGGTGTAACCAAGAAATTTTGCTTAACCAAGTAATTCCTAATTGATGCCAAACTAAAGCTATTCATATATTTCAATTAGTTCTCAAATTTATTTAAAGTTTGACGTATGGAGTTGTAAATTGATAAAAAAAACTTAACGTTCTTGAACTAAATTTATGCAGTGTATTAAAAACACACTCAAAATAAGTTTTATCGGTCCGCATTATAATCTGGCTGATCATTACTCCAGCAATTTATATTTAAAGTAAGTACTTTTAACATCTTAAACAATTCACAAACGATCATTTTCAAATGATAATCCTAAGAGACAAATTATAACTGATAAAACCGTATGAGCATGTAAAATACAGTATCTGATGTTCCATGGAGTTTTTTAACATAATATTACCTACAACACCCAAATATGTATTTTTTTTTTGTTAGGGTGTATTTTTTCCACTTATAAGCTCGTTACAGTCGAACAAATCGATTCAAAAACTAAATTATTCATGAAATGTTTATGTCAGAGAGGTCATTTTTGTACCTACATTATTTTCACTGGTCATTGATTTATTCATCAGAAACCCTAAATTTTCAGGACTTATCGATTACCAGGAGTTTCTTGTTTCTTTTAGAAATTGCAGTATAATTCATGATCGGGGCTATTCCCGTGCAGGAACCAAACGCTGTAAAATCTACGTAGTAGAATACGTGAAGGGAAAATTACCGAAACTTGGAAGTTTAGTTATAGAATATTAAGGTGTAATTAGGCCAAAATGATAATAATGATCGTATAATACTGAAATAGTGACCAGATAAAGAAACATTTAGTTTTTTATTATCTAAGCGCGACCGGTGGGTGTTTAATTAACCATCGTAGTCTCCTACGACTCGCAAATTTCAAATCAATCGCATGCGAAACAACATTATAATATTAACAGATATGTATACCAATATAATTATTGAAGTTGATTACTGTATACAAAATGTTGCCAAATATACTAAATAATACTTGTACTTTTTCTTGCTGTATACACTACATCTGTGGTCATTTAGTTCAAACAAGGAAAAGAGCCAGCAAAATCATTCTACGCTGTACTTCTATGTGCAAATGCAACTTGATTAACAACCCAAGTGTATCAAAAAGTAGTTGCATAATTTCCACAAAGCAGTTTTAAAATAGACACACAAACAACTTTGTATAATCTAAGACAATGGATATATTTTTAGAATTGATGTTAAAGTTTCGAATTATTCAACCGATAGTTTGCTGTAGTACGAAGTAGCTTTAAGAAGACTAGGTACAAGCACATATGTATCTAATTATACTACTAGATAATACTACAAATTTAGTAATCTATTATTGGTTTTTCACCACCTACGCAACTATGCTACATTTGAATCTTTAGGAAGCCTCGACCTGTAGTCCTACCAGTACCAGCACCAATTCAAACTACTTCAATAGTTCACGACCAAGTTAAAGCATCGCATATGAAAATAAGAATTTGAATACTAAAATTGCTGTTTTATATTTACACCCAAAAACAAAATTACTAATACCAAATAAGGATTTATAGAACGGCACAAACCGTAAATGCAGTTGTAATAATAGTAATTTTACTAGACTTCAGCAGAAAAATTATGTTCTTATTTTAAAAGTAATTTGTATCGGTATTTCTGTAAGTCACCTTGAATATTATTTTATATAATACAGAAAAATAGTGAAACAGTAGGAAAGACATTACTGTATGTTATTGAAACTCAAACTATAATTTGAAAGTTAACCCTCAGTTACAATTCCCACTTTTTTGCATTAAAATTCTAAACTGTAAAAGTGTGAAATGATCCCACAGTCACTGATAGTGATGAATCTAAAAATCTTTACTTTATCTTAATTGTGAAATGTTTATTTACGAATTTAAACTACATATATGCTCAGTTTCATATGAAATGCACCACCCATTAAAAATAAAGCTGTGTTTGAAAATTTGCTAAAATAATGTTTTATTATTGCGTATGAAATGATCACTATTTCCATTAAAAAAATCAAGTGGTTGTGGTGTTCGCCTACTGTATCTCATCAACTTGTTGCTTAGAAGCAAAACAATATCTACTAAACATTAATTAGTTGTTTCGAGATTTTGTTACATTTTGTGACAGAATTAATGTTCAGTAAGACAACGTAGAAATTTTAACCACATTTCCGATTTTGATAGAGGTCGAATTATCGGCATGAAAGAAGCTGGACTTTTTCCGTGAAATTGGTAGAAGAGTAAATCGGAACCACACTACAGTTGCCCGAATATGGTCTGCTTGGTCAGAAGAAGGCATTCAGCGACATCGTCCAGCTCTGGTAGACCTCCACGTAGTAGCAATGTTCGTAAAGATAGACTTCGTCTCTACACGAGACCGCTTTCAAATAACAAAGTCTGTTGCTGTAGACTGGATGCGAGTTCTTCACCGCCGCGTGTCAATGGCAACAATTTACAGAAGAATCTCTTCTTTTGGGCTGCGATGCTACCGTCCATTCCAACGGCTCCCTTTAATTGCACATCACAAGGCTGTTAGGCTTGCTTGGCGTCAAGAGCGGCAGCATTGGAATCAGCAATGGAACAACATTGTCTTCAGTGACGAATCAAGATTTTATTTGTGGGCAAATGACGGCTGTAGGAAGGTACGTCGATATCAAGGAGAAAGACGAAATCTATAGTTTGTTGAAAGACGCCATACAGCTTTAACACCTAGAGTTATGGTTTGGGGTGCGATTTGTTTAGGTAGAAGATCACCTCTTGTGTTCGTCCCAGGCACTATAAATGCTCATCGCTATATTCATAATGTCCTGGAACCGGTGTTAGTACCATTCATGCAGACGTTGCCAAACGGTATTTTCCAACAGGATAACGCACGTCCACACACTGCAAACATTTCCAAAACGTACCTCCAACAAGCACAATTGCAAATATTACCCTGGCCTGCACGATCGCCGGACTTATCGCCGATCAAACATCTTTGGGACATGATGGGCCGGCAACTAAGATTAATGCCAAGAGCTCCTAACAACTTAGACGAGCTGAGACACCAACTTGAGGTTATATGGAATGAGATACCCCGAGAACATACACCACTTGATACAAAGCATGCCACGACGAGTAAAATGCTTAAAATTGTTGTTCATGTTACACATTATTAATTTTGTTTTCGTTGTTGTTATTGTTTTCTCATAATTGCTAATCTTTTTTATGAAAACCTGATCATTTCATACGTAATAATGAAACATTATTTTAGTTTCAAACCCGTAGCTTTATTTTTAATGGGTGGTGTATTTCATATAAAACGAAGTGTATTTTAGAAAATTTGGAAAATAGTAAATAAAATAATGCAGGCCTAACACGAATTACTAAGAAAAGGAAGTTTCAGAAAAAAAATCTCATTTACATGTTTACAGTTTGGCTAGTTTATGGTTTTGACATATTGATTATCTTTGGAATTACTGAAATTAGCAAATTTAGGTTTATATGTAATTAATTTTATATTCGATATGTTTCGGTACACAACATTTTTAAGGGGATCCTAACCCGACCTAGAAATCAAAAATTAATTGTAACTGTTTACATAAACCATAAACCACAATATCTTCTCCCTGATCATTCCGAGGCTTAAGGTTATCTACCAGTACGTTGGAACGAGTAAACTGCAGCCAAGATAAAAAATAATACTTATAATATACGACAATATAAATTGATCACAGTTTTGACATTGTTCTAATTATAAAAAAATAAACAAATCTTGACTTGGCATAGCGGTGTGCATTATTTTTTTAAAGGCTGTTACTTTATGATATGTGAAATTATTTCACCAAATTAACACCATATACAGTAGTGACCGCCTATAATAATCTCGAGTGTATGGCAATCTCGTTTATTATTAACGGTTATAGATCTTTTGTTTATATGAATTTATTATTTTTTAATTTCATACTTTTTTGGATATAATAAATTTAGGCTATAATGGACCATTTTTGTTGGCCAGTAGTGGTTCATTATAACCGAACACTACTGTATATCATACACATAGGTTTATTTTACTGTAGATCTGTACTACTTTTGGCATTTTATAATCATTACTTGAATAATTTTTGACTGAAAACGCTGACTTCAGCAGCTTTAGTAGTCCCTTAAAGTATCCCCTGCAGAATCAAATTTCTTATTTTCTAAATTCCGCGTTTATTGGAGTATGAAAAAACGAAGCAGCTAACCAATACAATGGTATTTTATTTATTAAGTCTGCCCAAAAATTTAGAAACTTCCACTCTATGTATCATCTCTCTCTCTCTCTCTCTTTTATCTCGCTCTCTAAATAACTTACAATAACATAGCTACGCATCATAAGCGTAAACCACAATGCTTTTTAAAATAGGTTGTTCTGCTCTTCCTATAATCAGCAACACTGTAATATTTCATTTACTTAAATTTACTGAAATCATAAATGTAAGCGATTCACATAATCATTACACGGTTATTACCAACTTAAGCTGAGCATATAATATGCAGTCGTGGACACAACACAAGCAAATTTGAATGACAGAATTAAAATACAACTAAATATTGTAACTGTCACCCTTGCCTCAGCAGATTACTGAAATTAAGTGTTAACTTATCGCGATGGTGTTAAGTCAATTAAGATAATCCAGATAATCCCATACACATAATGAAGCAAAAGTAGTTTAATGCAGGATGGTACTCATAATACTCAGTATGTCTACATTGTTTAATGATTAATAATATCCCACGCACTTTTATAGAGCCACCAAATAAGTACATTAAATAAACTATTATAGTTCATTTCCTGCTTTAAGAACAGATATTTGGCACATTTGCATGAACCCTATGTACCGCTATCAGATATGTTTTTTCTGAATTTCTCATTTCGCCATTTACAGTTTATTTACATCGCTAATAGAGTTCAATATTCTGATACCAACATTACTGCAAAATAAGACTTCGGAAAATTCAATAGTGCCAGAACAAGGATTTATTCCCAATTTTATTTTTCTTACGAAAGCGGAAGTTTAACAGATAAACTATGTGTGGGGTATAATAACACATGCAAATATTTTTCAAAACTGTAAACTTTTCCGGCAAAAAATAGTTCGTATTTACGTCAGTGACTAGTCAAGTACGTCGGATCTCATGCTTCACTGCCTATGCAGTATCTGGATCTCGAAATATTTGTTGTTGCTATTAATACCTATTGTAGTATGCACCATCCCATCAAAGTCTACGTTGTATGTAACCGATACTAGTCCTATGATAGATTCTTAATTTATCGACAGAAATATTCTTTAAAATTATCAGCAGATATTATCTCTGTTCATTTAAATTGCCATTACAGATTATGGTCAGTTCATTCATTGGCGAGTAATCGGAAACGCAAGATATAAAACCAAATCCACAAACCTATCGCTGGAAAACATTTTTAAAACGATTTTGAGTTTTACTTTTAGTTTACTTATGACTTATAAAAATAAAGATGAGAAAAAGGATTTTTTTAAATTAATTTTATTGCAGTCACAATTGCAAAATTAAAAATTTTACAATTGTTTCCATAAAATTAGTTATCTAAATCTTCATTCAATGCTAGTGCAGTTTCATCTATTTGCTAATCTTCAACTATTTTTAGTAAAAAATTTATATTTACTCATATTACTTGGACAAAATCCAGCGATTATCAATTAACGTCAAACTCTTCTTTTGCGTTATTTACATACAAGTTGTGTATAGAGTTTGACAACAGTTAAACAGTCTTCTCATTATTGAACAATTCAAGGAAAACGTAGCTCTTTCTAACGGTGTCATTTCAGTCTGTAGGGAAAATGCTGCTTGCTTGCTTGCTTTGAAAGAGCGAGATCTAGGACGCGGTTTTCCGGCCATATGGCCCATTGTACACCCTAACTAAGAATTTTGCCAATCTGGGGTAATTCCAACTCCAGTAGTGATTTTTAATCACATCGTAGTGGCACGGGTCCTACGGCTTTACTTCTTATCCGATAGAAGGCGCATTTTCAGATTTTTCCCCGCTAGAAAAATCTCGCCGACCTCAGCCAGGTTCGATCCCGCGTCCCTCGGATCTAAAGGCAAACGCACTAACCACTAGACCACCGAGGCCGGCGAGAAAATGCTGCACAATTTCTAGTTTAAATGTGGATCCTAGTAGTCTGCAAGGTACTGAACAATGCTTTTCTGAATATCTGTCTATTGCCGTTTAAGAGATCCCCACGCCAAACCCCGTTTACTTTTGACACACCGTACATAAATACGAGGATGGTTCATCAATTATTGTCCCTTATATAAAAGGCATTGACTGACAAATGAATATTTTTTTCCCAGAAAGGTCAGTTATTGACGTTAACATATGCCAAGTTGCAGGTGACTATCTTCTTGTTTATAACAGTTAGATTTTTACCTTTCCCATACCTTATAGGTAATAGGGTAAGTATTTGGAAATCATTGAAAATTTTCGAAATCGAGATTTTAACGGATATATCCGTTTTGGGTCTCTAGGAACCCAAAAAAGTGGTTTTTAAAAAATGTCTGTCTGTGGGTGGGTACGTATGTACGTATGTACGTACGTATGTGACGCTCCTACAGCCGAAAGTATTGCTCCGATTTTGATGCGCTTTGGAATGCGGGGGTGTATCGAAAATTCATCGAAAAAATAAGCTTTTCAAAAAAATCCGAAACCGGAAGCGGAAGTTACGCATGTTGTTTTGGTATCACTTTTTTCGTGATTACAATTTTGAAACTTTTATCGCGGATAACGATAGAGGGTCATAAGACAAATCTGTTAGTTTTTTTCCGAACTCGCTAGCTTTAAACTGAAGGGCGCTATGATTTTTTGAAAATTTTGAGTTTAACGCCCAATTACTCGAAAACGGATGAATCGATTCAAATGATTTTTATTTTCTGAATAGTATATGAAGGGTAAAATGAGGTGATATAAAAAGTTTTTTGAAAAATTATAAGGGGCCTAAATTACGAATTTTCAAAATTTTGGAAATTTTCAAAAAATTATTTCTCAAAAACTGCTCCAAGGAATTTTTTTAAATTTCATATGTCGATAGACCTCGCAAGGGGCTATCGATATGTTTTTTGAAGAACTCCGTAATTTTCCTGTGGCGCCCTCTACGAAGCTTGGAAGTTTGAAACTTCAAACTCCTTTAATTAATAAACGAAAAAAGATAGGAAGCTGGGGTTTTCACTGAATCGCTCAGTACGTAATGGAGCATATGAATATGCAAAGAAATATTACACTCGTGGATATATGTAAGCGCACCGGCCCCCTCCCCCTCTTTTTTAGAAAAATATTTTTTTTATTCTAACGGTTGTTATTTGTTTGCGTCAAAGAATCTTTTTCGGCGAAAATAAAAAAATCGATTTTTTATGCCCTACAAAATATAATTTCCAGGGACTTAGAAAATTTTACCTCGGTAGCAATGGCGATCGGTACTAGTTAGACCGCGCGATGTATATAGTAGAGAATGAAGTATGCCTGGTTGCATATTAAAAGGAAATTAAGGGGCACCGCAGATATTTGGCGGGACTTCTTACAAGCCTTGTAAGTCTATTCGTTACGAGGCAAGGTTTTAGGATAGCACTTGAACAACCGTTTTGAGGAAAATATCTCTATACTGTTGAATAAAGATGATATGAACAGTTTCCAGTATAGGAAAGTCCAGGGAGGCAGTCGCGTCCACTTATTGTATTGTAATAACGTCGATCTGATTTTCTAAAAGTAATTTGCTTCGGCATTCTCTTTTGCTTCGGATTTTTCCGCTATGTTAAGATGACATACATTTCATGAGGGGCTAGTTCTCAAATGCTTTTTAGAAGAACCGGTTGATTAACGATTCAATTCCAATGTAAGTGCCAGGAGATATAAAGATGTAGGGTGATAGTCTGGTTATTCCAAATACGATTAATTATTAATTATCGAACTGTTTAATTAGCGTTATGCAGGGGGCACGTAAGATATTATACCACGGATGTGAACAGTATAACCCCCGCATTGGTGCTAAAGATGTTCAGCATTTCTTGTTGTTTGACTAATCTTCGTTTGAGTTGTTTATACACAGCAGCAACTTTCAGGTAGCTGTTATTCTCTAATTTAATTTTGAATGCAACTGCTTCTACACTATCTAGATTTATTATAATCAGAGTATGTTTAATGTGCTTTATATGATGATAGCTACTCCACCAAAAGCGGTTTCTCCGATTCTGTTCTGCCTATGTACAAAGTAGCTGGGGAGCCTCATCAGTTGCCTGTGATTTGCTTTGTTGTTATAATAAGTTCCCTCAGGTTGGTTTTGCTGGGACCCATTGATGGTTTCCATAAGTTCTTCGCTAGATCCTTAAGTGATTCGTTGATGATCAACTTTTTCGGGTAGGTAGTATTCGTTAGTTGTAAGAAGTTTTACTTATTTTACTTTTTGCTAGTCTACCACACAGGTGGTTACAGTTCTTAGATATTTCTTTTATTTGAAGTCATGCTTGGTAGATTACACCGTTTACCGCAAAACCTGTTCTTAAGTTATATTACAATATTAATAATACGTTTATATAAATTTAAAAGCCTGGCTCTGATAATTGATATCAACAATATTTTTAACGTTGAAAGTACGGCGATACGCACATTTGTTGTTATACCGCGGTCATACACATCCCCACATGTTGTTACGGGCCAAACAAACTTTCTCGTCGACCCGCGGGAAAGATAGAAAAAGGCTTTCGGCTAAACTCAGAGGAGTAGCGGTGGTTCACGAGAAACGCTTAAGGGAAGGAAATCGAATGTAGTTGTGTACAGAGTAGTTCAAAATTAGTGGGCACCACCTTCCAAATTATAGCTGATTGCAGGTTCTCGTGGAAGGCCGAGAAGCCAGAAGCTTACGGGAATCGGGCTCACCTTTATTGTGCCTCCTCCTGTATATAAAGTTTACAAAATTCATGCACACAATAAAATACACCAGAATAAAAGATCGTACTACGGTTTAACTGCATCTAAATCTATTGAGTAAAATATAACACAAATAATGCAATTTAGAATAAACAAGAAAAACAACTATGGATTAAAAAAAAGGATTGTTGGAACGTCCAAATATTCCACGTGGAACTTTCGGGCCATTCTGCAAACGAAGAATTCTAAGAACTGTTTTCGATCGCCACTGAAGACTAAACATGCACGTCTAGCATTCCTTTCGGAAGCTTCGCAAAAGTGGCCTCCCATAAATTCTTATTTGAAAATAATAAATTAGCAATCGGCTTTTAAAATACGACTTTAATTTAAATGAAGTGGCAAAATCAAACGAACATAACAACGTTGGTTGTTCACTAGCAACCATCCCCATTTATGGGCGATTGCTGATTTTCACTGTCTTTGTTAAAAATTACTTAAACACTTATATACAGTGGTGAGCCGTAGCGGGACTCGCGCGCGCACCTTGTTAAAATTCTGTTTGCTTGCTTGCTTGCTAACTTGCTTTGAAAGAGCGAGATCTAGGACGCGGTTTTCCAAGCATCTCTATGCACTTAGGCCACATTTGGCCCATTGTACACCCTAACTTAGCATTTTAAAATTCTGTTTACTTATTTCTTTTCGTAAAAAAACATATACTGTTTATAAAAAGCGTTCTGTTTTCTACCGGTTGTTACTTCCCTGCTATTTAAATGGGTTTGAATACAGAGAAAGTTTCACTCTTAATTAATTTTCCAATTCCATGGGATTCAAAACATTAGTGGTATTAGAGATAATTGCGTCCTTTGTTTGCGCCTGCATAAATAAGCTAAGATTTATTTCTGTTGTTTTCATTTCTGAACGTTTTCTTAACCACCATTCCTTTTTTAGACTGCTTGCAATCAATCGTCTAGCTCCCAACACTGACTGTCAGATGAGGCTCTTGGGAGTATCTTCAAAGGGAGCTTTATATGGTTCGGCAAGTACTGCATAGTTTTAAATATATCCAAAAAAAGTCACAACCGTCACCCTGTCAGCACTCTCAATTTAACCAAATTGATCAAAGTTGGAAATACTTATACCACATAGCATTTATGTAAAATAGAACATTGCATTCCCCGTGGCAAGGTTTTAAATTCTACACCCGGTATATATAGGTTACGGCCTAAGCTCGAAATTGGTTTTTATCAGTATTAGCCGGGCATTATGCGAAACGGCTAATTCAGGCTATCTTAACTCGAAATTATTTTTCTGCCAGTTCTATTTCTAGTTTTAACCGGCCATTACGCGTAATGCCACACCTGGTTCGATCTTTTCTAGAAATACGTGAAGATCCCTGGGCTCTTGTGGAACTGAAAATTAAATCTGATAAGGATGGTTCTGTGAACGGTGTTCACCGGAGTCATCAATGCAATATGGAGGAGATCAGGCGAAGCTCGTTCTTGTTGGGATTGAAGCATTTCCCTCTTCAAGAGTGGAATTTCCCTATGTGCTTTAAAAGTCTGGTGGACATCTGCAAGAGTGGGTTACTGCGCACCTGTGAACGACTTAAACGTTTCGGCTTTCCGTCAAGCCACTGGTAAACGACGGAATCGTGCACAGATACGTTTCCTTAGCTGATATATTTTCGAGATTTCTAGGAAGTCACCTCAAACTTCGTAAAAAAGCCTTTTCGCGGAATAAAGGTTGAAGGGCGTCATTTTGAACCGATCATTGCAATTATGAGCATAGTTCGCTTGGAGATGCCATAGGCTCTTGAATTTTCTCGATTTACGTGAACGGCGTAGCTTCAATGTAGTTTGTCTACCCAAACATCGTCGCAGGAAAGCTGGATGTTTCCACTTCGAAAACTGACTTTTTCGTGAATCGTATACAAGAATTTAAGAAAACCAATCTCGGACATAACAAGACAAACTCTCGAGTACACGGTAAAAGGAAAAAGGAAGTAGGGCAGACCAAACTTGACATAGAAGAGAAATGTATTGAAAGAATGTAAGGAGATAAATGTAACATGGAACCAAGTAAAGCAAGCAGTCCAAAATAAAGACAACTGGAAAACTCTCGTCAATAAGTTGTGGGCGAATGCCGGAGATATTGTAGAAGATTAAGCATATCAATTTTGTTATGTTCGTAACCCGTTAAAACTTATTAATTTTGTAAATGTGTTAAAAATAAAGTGTATAAATTCAAGAAAAGAAAAATTAAATTAAACCAAACCAAAGCGAAAGTGAAATAGTGAACTAATACATTAGTGCAAGACTGACAACCTTGGACTAATTTATTCGAACTGTCTTGAAACGCCTGTGAAGGCGCCCTATAGTTCTTCGGGACTCAAAGGACTGATGATGATGATGATACAAGGATCCATGTTGACTCGAAGATGAAGCAGGTATGATGATGATGATTAGTGTGTTAATTCATTTCCAACCACTAAGCGTTCAAACACCCCAGTAGTTAAAGAGGATGTTCCTAGTCAGGACCGGTTAAAGGTTTTACGGGGCCTCAGGACACGTTTATTAGAGGAGCCCCAACATATTTGCAAAAAAGAATTTTTTGTCGACAAATCACGTCATTTTAATAAAAACAATCGTCGCTCGAGGGCCGGCGCCCTGCGATTGTATGTAATTGTACAATAGCTGACCGATACAGTTTCCTAGAAGTGGCTACTATTTGTAAACGGAATGCTATTTTTATAGTTAATTAACGCGAACGTAAATTGTCGAGACTTGTTTCATCAGATATTTGCGAAAGCGCTACACCATACTTACGCGTGGTGTTATATCAGTTTAAAATTAGCGTTGTCTACTTTATATTATCTTTCGGAATCTTTTTGAGCCCCCCTCGTATTTGTTGGCATTTTTATCATTGCCCGTACCGGGTACCAAGAGTAAGAGGGCACATAATCAATATAAATTTAATAAAAATATTTCCTATATCTATACATCTCTGAAGGACTGGGGTAGCTCAGTGGCAAGAGAGTCAGGATTTGGATGTAATAGTCCAAACGCTTCCCCGTTCGAATCATTCCAAAGGTCAGAACAATTTTCTAAAACCCTAGTTGGTCGGTACTGGGTCCCTTTGGGGATCAAGTTAGTATCACTCCCCGTGTTACGGTCGCACTAGAGGAGTAACAAGACTCCATACACACCTTACAACAGGTAGGTTAAGCACGGTTGCTACCAACACGGTAACCGGCAGTGACGGGCCCTGTTGTGCAACAACACAAACTAGCTTAGCCTTGTCTCACACTGAAACGATGGGCTTACAAGGTCTGTGAAAGCTCCATAATAATAATAATACATCTCTCAAACATCAAAAATTCTATTATCTAATTGTATTGGAAATTTGAACGTGCGGGGCCCCTCTGAGCACGGGACCTGATGTACGAAAAACCAACGTCTCAGTCGGCCCTGCACCTAGTGCTTCTCTTCGAAATGTAAGATACAACACGTTTTAATTAATCTTTGGACAAAAGACGTCCATATTTTTTTGGGAAACGGTTTGGTTCAGGTTTTTAAGGAAGATCCGTTCGAGGGGGTGAATAGGGTTGCTAAAGAGAATTTGCTTAATTTAGGAAAAAAAAGTTTTATTGATCGGTGGTTTTGATAATATTTATTTCGTCACTGGGAGGCCTACGGATGCCGTCGGTGACGGTGCATGCTCCTAACTGCTTTATTATTGATTAATCATGGCTTTCCTGGCGTTAAAACGCGCCAGAAATGTTTAAAATAGATAATATAGAAATTTTAATAATACTTCTCTCAGAATATACACCTGTCAGATAGTGGTGGCTCGCGGATAAAAAAATAGGTGAAGTGCTATTATAATAACCCTAATAATAACAAATGGAAAAAATATAATTCAATATCAACTTACCTAGTTTTTGTAGACCAAGTCTATCCTTCTGTCCTTTAATGCAGATAAATTATTTTTTATGCCTTCGTAAAATGGTTGATTTTTTATTAATTCTAATAAGAGTTCTTTTTGAATTGAAATATTTGCCAAAGAAGAAAGTTTATCTGGAGATAATGCATTTCTTAAGTTCGTTTTTATTCATTTAAGGTAAGAAAGCTTCTTTCCACTGATGCACTTGTCGACGGAATAGTTAATATGAGGCAGACCAAATTGTAGGCTTCGATAAAAATTTCTTTGTTCTCATTGAGATTTTCTAGTAATTCTTGGGTCTATAGATTGCGGTAACTTTCATCGGCATAAAGAAGATTTAATTCGTTTTTAAGACGCAGACTTTTTGAAAATATTTTGCCATAAAATTGATCTAAACTTTCAAATGCTTTAGACGGAAAACACGAATCATATTGTTCGAATTCCGTAGTCTTGAAACCTTACTTCCATTTCCATTACAATGTGATCCAGTACTTTATAAAACATAATTCTATATTTTTTTCTAATGTCGTTATATGTAAGGCTAGCGTATTCCCGCTTAAGGCACTTAGAAATCTCGATTTGTGTTATTTCTATTTCCTTAACCCTTTCGAATAGTGTATCAAAGAAATCCTCATTCCTTTTCCTCTTTAATAGTTCAATAGTTTTATTTATTTTTGTTACATAAAAATTAATATCCAATGATTTCTTTTGGAGAACATCGAATAAAATGTCAGTGAGAGAGAAAATATCATTAAATACTACAGTTAAAAATGTGAATTCAAAATTGTTGAAATCGTTTTAAAACCGACGGTTCAACCCGAACATGCAGTTCAGCGGCTGATTGCGACTGAACTCTTCACTTGCGCGATTCACCGTGAACCAATTGCAGATATTGACGTAGGCGTTACCACGGCAACGGGGGTCTAAGTCCAGAGTTAAAATACGTTTCAGGCTGACTCTTCACTACAATTGCACGAGTGTTGTAGATAAGAAGAGGCACTTTACCTACTTCACTTGGCAATCCGCCACTGTTGTCAGATGCGTATCTAAATCCATACAGTAGAACCATTGCAGCTTGGCGGGCGTCAAAAAGCGGAACTAATATTAATTAATTTTTAATATTTTATTATTTTAATAATTAATATTAGAATCATTTTTTGACATCTATCAAACTGACATTAACTTATTTAGATAAAATGATACATCAGTGGTGTACTAAACACTTTTAAATTTTATTAGTTCTGCTACAAATTGCAATGTGGAGACAAATTTTACGAATTCCTATAATCGCCGCTACTGATTTCCTGGCTGTTATAACCTAACCAAACTTTATATATATATATATATATACAAAGTGATTTTTTAAAAAGTCAATTGCAGCAAGCTTAGAAAAAAAGCTATTCCGTCTGCAGTCAGCTGTAATGAGCTTTGAATGACATTTACCTGTATGTCAAACTGTGTGACAGTTCAGGTAGTTAAAAATTTTTGCCCAACAAAATGTGAAAATGAACAAGTATTTAGTTGCAACTGATTTGTAATTTATGAAGGTAAGTAAATTACAGGTTTTTCGTCAAGATTTCTTTCTTTCTGTTACAATTTTCATATTGTCAGATTCTAAAGCTTAATATAGACGGGACAATCCCTAGGCTACTGCAATTGACTTTTTAAAAAATCACTTTGTATATATATATATATGACATTTATTTCCCTTTGTGTATTATCTAATTAGCAAAATCAATTATACGTTGGCCGCAAAGCTACAATGGTTCTGCTGTATGTAATGTCAACGCCGGCCTCGGTGGTTTAGTGGCTAGCGCATTTGCCTTTAGATCCAAGGGACGCGGGGTCCAACCTTGGCCAAGGTAGGTGAGATTTTTCTAGAGCGGAATACCCCAGAAAGGCAAAATTCTTAGGGTGTACAATAGTCCAAATGTGGCCTAAGAGAGTGCATAGAGATGCTTGGAAATCTCGCTCTTTCAAATACAATACAATACAATGTAATGTTAGCGCGGTGGCCCGTTAAACCAATGGCACTGGCGTTTCTTAAACAAAAAGTATTGATTTTTACACAAGTAATATCATTTTACTTTTTAATTTTGCAAGGAGTTGTGCAGCCAGTTGGAGTAAAACGCTGTTTATGCTATCCAAGCTTAGAACTTGCTTCCAAATACAATTACGTTTGCAAAGTAGTGCTTTACAGCTTTTAAGTTCGTATTATTAGACATATTCTTAAGATGGTGGTGAAATCTGAGTAAACAAATAACAGTTGCATAGGTTTTTACAAATAGATTAATTGCTACCCCTAGAATACTATTTTACTTTATTTACCGGTTGGTGAGCCGTATATTAAGGTGTATATTTCTATACAGACGGTTTCTGACATTACATAAGTATGCTCAGTTTCATATGAAATGCACCACCCATTAAGAATAAAGCTACTTGTTTGAAAATTTGCTAAAATAATGTTTTATTATTGCGTATGAAATGATTACAGTCTCTCATTAACTTGTTGCTTAGAAACAAAACAATATCTAGTAAATATTAATTAGTTGTTTCGAGATTTTGTTACATTTTGTGACAGAATTAATGTTTTAAAATGCCTCCAGTAAGACAACGTAGAAATTTTAACCACATTTCCAATTTTGATAGAGGTCGAATTATCGGCATGAAAGAAGCTGGACTTTCTTTTCGTGAAATCGGGACCACACTACAGTTGCACAAATATGGTCTGCTTGGTCAGAAGAAGGCATTCAGCGACATCGTCCAGCTGGTAGACCTCCACGTAGCAGCAGTGTTCATAAAGATCGACTTCTTCGAAGAATGGTTACACGAGACCGTTTTAAGCAACAATGTCTGTTGCTGTAGACTGGATGCGAGCTCTTCACTGCAGGGTGTCAATAGCAACAATTTACAGAAGAATCTCTTCTTTTGGACTGCGATCCTACCGCCCATTCCAACGGTTTCCTTTAACTGCACATCACAAGGCTGTTAGGCTTGCTTGGGGTCAAGAGCGGCAGCATTGGAATCAGCAATGGAATGACATTGTCTCAGTGACGAATCAAGATTTTGTTCGTCGGCAAATGACGGCCGTAGGAAGGTGCGTCGATATCGAGGAGAATACGAAATCTTGATTTTGTTGAAAGACGCCATACAGCTTTAACACCTGGAGTTATGGTTTGGGGTGCGATTTGTTTCGGTAGAAGATCACCTCTTGTGTTCGTCCCAGGCACTTTAAATGCTCATCGCTATATTCATAATGTCCTGGAACCGGTGTTAGTACTATTCATGCAGACGTTGCCAAACGGTATTTTCCAACAGGATAACGCACGACCACACACTGCAAACATTACCAGAACTTACCTCCGACAAGCACAATTGCAAATGTTGCCCTGGACTGCATGATCACCGGATTTATCGCCGATCGAACATCTTTGGGTCATGATGGGCCGGCGACTAAGATTATTGTCAAGAGCTCCTAACAACTTAGACGAGCTGAGACACCAACTTGAGGTTATATGGAAAGAGATACCCCAGGATAACATCGACCACTTGATAGAAAGCACGTCACGACGAGTAAATGCTTGCATTGCTGTTCATGGCGATGTTACACATTACTAATTTTGTTTTCGTTGTTGTTATTGTTTTCCTATAATTGTTAATCTTTTTTTATGAAAACCTGATCATTTCACGCAATAAGGAAACATTATTTAGCAAAGTTTCAAACCCGGAGCTTTACTTTTAATGGGTGGTGCATTACATATAAAACGAAGTGTAGTAGAGTGTTTCACACACAACTTGCCTATAACTGTTGTTTTTTTGCAACAGTCAATCTATTTTTCATACGCAGTTACTCGCTAAACCCGGCCTAAACTAAAAATTACACTTAAAATAAAACTGTAATCTTTAAAGTCAATGTCAAACTTGACATCATAAATATACTAAGGATAAGTAATTATAAATTGTAAATATGACAAAATTCAATAGGTGTTTCTTTTTGCTTGACCAATAAAGGATTGCAAGTACGCCTGTTAAGTTTCCGCACATTTATTACCTAGTTTAAACCTTCCACGAAGAAAGCCTCATCATCAAATTCACAGCAGGTTTCGGGAAATTATGGGTTTTAAACTTTTAGAAACCAGAAATTTATTACCTTTTTACCCTTTTCGGTTTACGTTTTCCTGAGAAACATTAAACTAAGTCGAAAATGTTAGGAGGATTGCATGGAGAAATAATTCTTAAGCCTTTGCCCCTTCCCGCTCTTTATCAGCAAATCCCCGTTATCAGTTTTACCTGGACATCACCTTTTGCCGCATGTTCAGTGTCGTTTCGTACGTTACAGAGTGCATTTCAAAAACCAGTGCCGACAGAAATCGGAATTGTGTTTGTGACCGTTGACGATTTCACTAATTACCGCTTCGATTAGTAAACATCAAGACTTTTCCTTGTTTTTTGTATTTTGTCGACCTTGGAGAAATATGTTGCATTTACGCTTAATAATATACTTTTTTTATTTATGTGTTATGTCAACGTAATTTCATGATTTATATGATATTTTAATAATAATAGCTTATTATTATTAATATTTCGAGGTGTTCAAGAAGTGAATCCAATGAAGCAACTTTTTTTATTGGTATTGTTCGCCCTTTTCGGCGCTCTCTGCCAAGAAATATCCCAGGAACTCGCGCAGGGGATCCAGACGGGCTTTTGCAGCGCTCACTGCCTTGCCGAGGTAAAATTTTGAGTTTTATTAACGTGTTTTTGGTTCGATATCAACACAGTTAAAAATTAAAAATATTATAAAGATAACCTGGGCAAGGTTAAAACAATTTTGGAGTGGAGTGAGTATTATAGTCAAGCTTCCTACTTCTGAAATGGATAAAAACAATGGCACATGTATTTTTGGGGCATTAGTTTTGGTAAAGCCCAAAAATAATCTTTCTGTAATATATAAATAATTTGTGTTGATTCCAAAATAGTATTGATTTTACTAGACAAAGGTCATTCAAGTCTAAATATAATTAAATTATCGGTATTGTCTTAAGGTTGATAGTAGTACACTGGAATTCCTTAAATTTCAACAGTAAACAGTAGTTGTTATTGTTACTCTGTGTTTCGTAATATTAACAATAGATTTAAGTGCCTTATGCCATTAACGGGGAAATTTGCGGTTTCTATGAACTAATCTCGTGCTCGTTTTGGACTTACAAGCATCCCAAAAAGTTGTTATTAAGACTATGGTCCTCGATATCTCTAAAGCTGCTGGTCTAATTTCTATGGAAATCTAATTATGTAGTAGAAACTACGTTAACAATTTCCCGTAAAGAGGAAGTTATTCGCAGTTTTGGTAAAACTATCTCTGTTATTTTTCTCTTGAACAATTAAAAATTATAAAGCAAGAACTACAACGTACAATTTTGTCAGCTCCGGTAATATCAATGATGAAAACATTGCACTGCCCATCATAAACAACCCATTCTGATGTTGTACGTGTTAATGATAATATTTTTTTAAATATTTAGGTACTTTATATAAAAGGTAATTAACAAATAGAGTTAAATTTTAATTAATTTGGTAGCATTTAATAGTACAATTCAAATTTTATATAATTGTAAACTATATAAAAAAAGCGGTCGTGGGGTAGAGGTCAGCGCGTTACACTTCTATGCCGAAGGTCTGGAGTTCAATTCCCAGTACTGGAATATTGGATTTTTAACGGCCGTCTTCCTTCGCAAAGCAACAGCAAACCAGCTAGGTATTTTGCCTAGCAAGTCTTCCCTGTAGTAGGCTTGTTCACATTTCCCGTGGATAGGAGCACATCTTAAGCTGTAGGTCTGTGCTACTTTAAAACGCATAACACAGACATAGGAGAGAAGATCGTTACGTGTCGTAAGAAGCAAAGCACTCAAATAAGATAAAAGAAATTATACAACCATAAATTCCTGTGCACGTCTTTCACCTCTAGCCTCTACTTCAACAGTTGCATTTTGTCTATTCATTCCATATACTTCTGATATTTAACACGCTACTGTGGCAGGTTTTCAAATTTGTAAATCTAATGTATCTACACATAGAAACATCGATTCTTGTATATATAAATTTAATTGTTAAGATTACACACAGTTGATAACCGCAATGATAAACATTGAAGCATATTTTCCAGTTTAGGTATTTGGGAAGCATCATTTGAAATACAAATTTTTTTACTGGTATTCAATGAACGAAAATTTCACCGACCTTAGCTGTTTTCGATTATTGTCGGAATTGAACCGACAACTAGAATCGGTAACAATATTAAATTTAATTCAAGTTCCCTTCACTTTTTCGATGTCAAAACTTTGTGTTCAAACCAAACTGGTTGTAATACGAACCAATACAATGTCTTGCTATTGTTATATCTAATTCTTAAAATATTGATGATGTAAAAAAGGTAATTATCGAAAGTTCGTCAGAAGAATTAATGCGATTACGTTAAAAAACGTGCTAGATGGCTCTGAAAAATAGTATACAAGTGCATTGTACAGAATGGAATTTATGTATGCTGATAAAATTGAAGGTTGTATAACATTAAAATTTTGCCTATCATACTCAAAAGAAAAATACTTATAACGCAGTAAACTAATTTTACGCACACCATCATTCAGCTACAGTGATGTAGCAGGGGGGGGGGGGTCTGAAGAAGAAGAATGTAAAGTAAATTCCACAAAGTTCAATTTTCTGAATTTATAATCTACAAATTACTCACACTTCCTGTCGTTTATAACCCAAGTAATTCCAGATTAAAAGAGGTCGCAAGCAGGAATACGTAATACGTGAACTTTGTGGACACACGTAATAAAACGTGATTGTATTTAAATCACGTGGTCTATCAAAAATTGTCGCAAATCAAATTCTGGAATACTTCTAAACGGTTTGCTTGCTCTGCATACAAAACATAAAGGACAGTGGCGACACAGCGCGGGGGCCCGAGGGTCAAGGACAATAAATGCCATAAATTTAATGGGTGGTTGCACTCTTCGTAGATTATTTAAATATTGCCACATTTTTCGGAAACGGAAATTATTTTTGAATTCATGATAAAATTATTTACTTACATATTTAAAAACTCTGATAACTGTTTTGCCAGTAGATCTGGATCCGCCACTGGCATGCTGTCAAAGAATGAAAGATAACGTTTTGATATTCACCCAAAACATGTACCTATAAACACAACCCATGTTAATTCTTCTATATATTTAGTGAAAAATCGCTCAGTAGTGGTAAATATCACTTACTGTGTTGTGTTACATGAATGAAAAATATGGTAAACCAAGATCATCAATGATTAATAACCTACAACTACCACAATAATTTATTTAATTATTAAGTATTTAAAGGTTTTTAATGCATGTTGTAGCATGGATTTTGCGCTTTTAAAATGTCCGGATTTCGTTCACTTTCAACTGCACTTTGAATTTGCACGGTATAAACTTCAATGCTATTTGCTGGTACAAAGTAAAGAGATTATTAAATAATCTCTAGCTACATAAAATTTTTATGTAGCTACATAGAAAACAAAAATCGCATAGTTTGATATTTATTGCATAGACTGATTAACAGTTTACCCATTTCCACGTATCTACTGTTGACTAAAATTGTATTATCTATATACACTGACACTGACTAAATTTTAATTTCATAAGAAAACTTATGTATGTTTAAGTATATGTTACAATATCAATATAGTTAATATTCTTGGACACTTACAAAATAATTATTATGATTGTAATTTAAGTTACAGAAATTTTACATCAATATGTGAATTTCCAGGTGTGGTAGGATCGCTCCTTGGCATCGGTGGTTAGCCATAGTAGCAGAAATAGGCCGACGTTAAATAAAAACAAACAAACAAACAATTTGTGACGGTTTAGTTTTTTACAAGTGGCCTCTTTCGCTCGCTATTTCTCTCCTTGTACCGTTTTATAATTGCACTTAAGAGAGAATAACATACAGTTTTAATTAGGGAAGTTTATATTATAATATTGGTTGCAGTTCATTTCTACTAGACGTGGTAATGCAGTCTGATTGCTAACCGTAGAGACAAGTACTTTGCCAGTAAAATCAAATTAAATATACAATAAACTTTGAGAATACGAAGGTAGCCTTTTAAGTTTTTACAAAAAATAGGAAGGAAAAAAAATTTTTGGGACAAACCGTTTTATTGCTTTTCAAAATATTCGCTGCCTTTAAGATTTATACACTTATGCATGCGTTTAAACCAATTCTCGAAACATTTTAGTCCACTCTGAAGTTGGTATTTCAAAAACATGGTTTTTGAAGGCTTCTTGAGGTGACGAAAATCGCTACTCACGCGTTTTTGTTTGACATTCGGGAACACAAAGAAGTCCTTAGGCTATAAATCAGGTGAATACGAAGAATGAGACATTAATTCGAGGTTTTTCTCCTTCAAATAATCAATTTTTTGACGTGCTGTGTAAGAGCTGGCGTTGTCATGATGAAGAATGATGCGACATTGTTATTCCTGATCTCGTCGATGACTTCTGGCAAACAAATTGTTGTATACCATTCAGCGTTAACTGTTCTTCAATCCTCTAAAGGAATGGTTGCGACATGTCCCGTACAATCGAAGAAACAAGCGATCATTTTCTTGGAAGTGCTTCGTGAACGAACAACTTTTGTGGGATTCGGTTCATCTTGGAACACCCAAACAGTGGATTGTTGCTTAGTTTCCGGTTCATACGAATATAACCAAGTTTCGTCACCTGTTACGATGTTGTATACTGATTTTGCAGTTTCTCGGTCAAATTTTTTGAGCATTTCCTTTCACCAATTAACACGAGTCTTTTTTTGAGCTTCGGTCAAATTATGCGGAATCCATTGGGAACAGATCTTTTTCACAGCTAAATGTTCATGCAACATCGTATGTACTGTAGTCTTCGCTGTGCCTTTATTTCACTGTAAGTCACATGCCGATCTTCTTCAATCATGTTGCCCACGGCATCGATGTTTTTTTGGATTAACAACCGATTTTGGTCGACCTTCACGAAATTCATCACTGACGGACGCACGACCACTATGAAATTCTGCAAACCAGTTGTAAACAGTCTTTTCTGATGGTACTTCATTACCAAAATTTGAACGAAGCGATTCTATGCATTGTTGTTGTGTTGGGCCTTAACTAAAATTATCCAACCAAAACCTTCACGTGAAATTTGGATATTTATAAAAACTTAGAAGGTTCGTACGAGATTAAGGTATATTCTTTGAGGCTTTTGCGGTTGCTCGAACTGTCAATATTACAATTTAATTTCAGCTTAGACTGACCTGTAGCTTGTCTGCCTTTACAAGTATTTACTGTAGAAGTTTGAGCAATATTTGTTCGTGGGCCCTTTGTATGGGTTTACAAACAGCTAACAGGCATAAGCCGATTAAGTATTATTGTCCTGGCAAACAAAATACAGTAAGATCAAATCCTTGTCCGTCCCAAGGTTTGAATAATCTAAACACACGGCCCTGTTTAGGCAGGCAGGGCCTACGAACAAATATTGCTCAAACTTCTAGAGCAAATGCTTGTAAAGGCAGACAAGCTACAGGTCGGGCCTTACCTGATAATGCTGAGTGTAGTTCCCAAATGACGACGCGGTCTGAACCGAAAGTAAATTGTAATATTGAGATTAAGGTAGTTTAGGTTAGGTTATGTTATTATTATAAATAAAAACAGTAAATACAACAACTGTAATAACCTTGAGCCTCCGAAAAAAGCACTAAGACGCCAATATCATTGTAAAATCACAAACTTGGTTAATATTTTCGGGCCTGGAATGACATTTACTTTGAATATGAGGTAGTATTTACTGGAGAATAGTCAACAACCATATTGTCACGATACTGCAGACTTTCGAGATTTTGCAAATGCTTTAATATTTTTGGGGTGTGATCTTAATAGCAAATAAAACGTAAACTTTTAAATAATTCATATATATTTATGTACAAATACTTATAACAAACATATCTGGTTTGATGGCTTCGCAAATATCACCCCAACGCAGCGCTCTGGTTAACGACCTCTCTTTTCTCGACTCTGATAACTTTAAAATTGTCGACACTTTTAACTTTGTCGATTAGATAGATAAATACAACTTCAACCTGTCGGCAACTTTAACTTTATTGACATGTAGACTAATTTACATTGAATTCATATTGCGATGCCAAACGTACCCTTGGACCTCGTCGTCAACGACGCTAGCTAAATTCTTTTCCCTAAACACACACCGATTTTCTGGAGCTTCCCTCGGCCTCTGTTCTTTTCTCCTTTGTTGGACCTGTACTACTACAGCCTGACCCAGACCAGTGTTTTATAGTAGAAAGCAAATAATACAAAGAGGTGTTTGTTAAAAACTCCAGCGAAATTGTATCTTTTAAAGGTTGAAAACTTAGCGACTACTAAGATCCACTGTATTCATCCGCTTAAAGAAAATTATAGTTGGAAGTGGTTTTCCGAATGTTTAGATGATTTTCATTATAACCGATTAGCAAATTATCAGTTCTGTTGTGATTTAGCGTTCACGATACCTTACTCGAATGCACTTTCAAACAGCTATTTAGAGAAAACGCGTCCTTGAGGTGGATCTCCAAATTGTGGTGTCTGTACGAACTCAAAATAGTGTGGTGATATGATTCAACGTAATGTTCAGCTTTTCTTACATTTAATAACAAACTAAAATCAACGAACGGAAGTATTGCAACGAAAGAAAAGTACTAATACAGTACACTTACTTCTTCACGCGTTTTTATATACAGAAGAATTTATTGCTGTTTAACGAAATTATTAATCCTAAAAATAAATGGATTCCACTTGCTACACACTATAGCAGAATTTGGAAAATTACAAACCCGGTTGCATGTGCAAATGCTAACGTTCGTAATTATCTCTAAATTTGTTTACCTTTATTTTTTAATATAGCGTTAATTCCGTAATAGATTTAATTACAATATTTGGTAATACGTATCGCGTTGACTTCTATCTGATTAGTAACCTGAGCTCCGAGGAACCCCCGCCCAAGTTCATTTTGTACGCCACTGACAATCGGTCAGCTCGCGAGCACTTTTCAGCGTTGAAAATCTCGGAAACCTTGAAACCAACTCATAACACGACAAATATAAGCGCGTGCATTTTGATTAAGGCGATTTTAATTCAAAAACGGCGACCCTTCTCCATTTTGTCCGCAGCCATTTCGCTCTAGTTCCCCCGCGGGTTGACGTGCTAAATAAGGACGGCGCATTATACGCTACCAACGGAAATTTGCATTTCAATTCTGATGACAATACCGAGGATATGAATTCAATGATCGTATTTATTATTCCCGAGTCCAGACGGTCATCGCAGTACGAAATATGTTTATACGCCTTTTGAGAATTTCGGCGGATTTATTTTTAAACGCTTCCGTCACAACGCCAACTATGATCGATAGAATGAATCTAGATTGACCCGTGAAGGACTGCAAATATGCGGGGATACCGATTATTAAATTGAGGGTTAAGGGCGCAGTGGTATTCAATTGATTGTTTTCGTTCTTGAGGTAAAAATACGGCGTCTTCAATGGAAATCAATATAAGAGTTTGCTTAGTAAGAGCGTAGTTCGGGTTTGAGTCGGAATTTTGGATTTTTCCATGCATCTATAACATTAATTGTACGTCTTCCACCAAGACCAACGTAAACATAACAAGCCCTCGTAAAATTTCCACCTAATAATTCTACAAGTAAGTAATTGTACAGAGTTAATCAAAATTTGCCCTAGTGCTTATTTCAGACCAATTTTTTTAAGTAGGTACAATTTTTGTAACACATTTAGTCAGGGTACCTAAGCGGCTAATTGGTACTTCCCTCTCTGAACATCCACTTGAAAATTTTTTGGATATAATTTTCTTTATTTACGGCGCTTAAGAGAAATGTCCACCAATAATAATTTTACTGGGAGGTTTTCATTTTGTATGGAAGTAATTAACACTTTAATGGCAAACCAGTGAGGTATTCTGCCTAGTAAATCTTCTCTGGAGTAGAAGTGTTTACACTTCCCGTGGTTCGGAGCCCACGTTAAGCTGTAGGTCCTCTATGTCTGTGGCACTCTAAACGCGCAACACAGGCATAGGAGAGAAGATCGCTACGTCTCGTAAGAGACAAAGCACTCTAAGAAGAAGAAGAAATATTCAACATTTATACGTTTTTATTTGGTAAACATTACTTATCTTATTAAGTTTTAATAAGTCGCATGTTTTTCTTTTAGACAAACTTATCAGTTAATTAAGTGAGGGTATTTCGTTAGCCAAACAGTATTTCCTTATCCATGCATCCAATTGAGATTTTCTTGTCAACTGTGGTAGGCATTTAAAAGAAATATCTAACGCTTTTTTTCCTTCGGCAAATGTAAACTAAAGATAATCAAATTTTTGATTGAAAATGTTTAAAAATGAAGTTTAAACTTATTTATTATAAGGAAATTTTCGTATTTCAGAACAACGGTTCCACATGCGAAATTTTGAAATGTGACTGTCCTGCACAGACTCTTGTACGAAAATTAGGTAGGTAGATTACCAATCCAAACAACAAATTTAAAACGACAGTTAGTAGGTATATCATTGTAAAAGTATTTTCAGGTAGCCTGAACAGTACCAAAACCCACTCACTAACAGCACCGACTTTGCTATGCAAGGACGAAAACATTTTGAGCTTCAAATGGGAAGCTCACGACCCTCTAATATACCTTGTGGAAATAAGAACTAATGCATCTTATTGGAGCTATATAAATAAGGTAATACTTATTCCCGTCGTTTTAGTTTCTGGGCGTTTTCTTAACCCACCATTCTCTTTTCAGACTGCTTGCACCAGGATTGCAATCAATCATCTAACCCCCAATACTTCCTATCAGATGAGGCTGTGGGGAGTATCTTCAAAGGGAGATCTGTATGGCCCGGTAAGTTCTGCATGGTTTGCAACATATCCAGAAGGTCACACGCTTCCCCCAATCAGGAGTCTCAATTTAACCAGATTGATCAAGGTTGAAGATACTTACACCGCTTCCCTGGAATGGATCTCAAAAGGTGTGGTACTTGAAAATTTTATAGGCGTTTCTAAATGATGCGATTGGTTGTTTTCAGGTCCCGCTTGCTTTTACAATTTGGTGCAATTCTTCGAGGACGATTATGTCAACTATAATATCAGAGAAGTGAGTAGTATTAATGAAGACGTCAATATATTAATTCCATGATACAGTGAATGGAAAAAGTTGCCATCGAGAATTCAATGTTAATATTTACACGTGCTTTACGTGGCTTCTGTATTTATTATTTCAGTGTAAGTGGAAAGTTGGGAATACTTTAGTATTCTCCTACTGCCCCAAAACAATAAACTGTTACTTTAACCCCTTTAAAATATTAAAAATAACATTTTTAAAGTATTGCTTTTGAATTATTTTATAGAAAACAGGTGTGGGTTGAAACTGGACATCAATTATTATTATCCAGTTTCACCGCACATCTATTTTCTATTAAACAGTTCGAAGGTATTAGTTTTGACTTTGGAATTTTTAATCTTCTTTTTCTTCTTCAGAGCTCTACAATCCTGGGTGGATCTTGGCTTCCTCCAGCATCTTGCCCCAACGCGCCCTATTTTCTGCCATCATCTTCCAGTTGTTTACGTTTAGTTGTTTGAGATCTCTTTCCACTGCATCCATCCATCTGTTTCTTGATCTGCCAACTTTCCTTTTACCTTCTCGTTTGCCATTCATGAGTTGTTTTGGTGTTCTATTTTTCCCCATTCTGCGCACATGTCCCAGCCACCTTAATCTCTTACATTTTACATACATACATACATACATACATACGTACATAATCCTTAGCCTTTCTACCTTGACGGTGTAAGGTTTGGTGTCGGTCGGTTGTCATCCTTCCCCATTTTCGTTTTTCCATCACCTCTTCTTCCACTCCTTCCTATCTTGTGCTGTTTGTCTCACTATGTTCCAGTTTATTCCGCTTTCTTCCGCTGCTATTCTTACACCTCCATGTCTTTCTTGGTCTTCCTACTCGGTTTTTCCCTTCCGGTCTTGCTTCTAGTATTTGTTTTACCATTCTATTCTCACCCATTCTGTACATATGCCCCAACCACCCTAACTGTCTTTCTGCTACCACTGCATCTACCGCTTTCACCTTCAGTTGTTCCCTATAAGTTGTATTTCTAATTCTATCCAGTTTGATTTTTCTTCTATTTTCCTCCAAAATCTCATTTCTGTGCTTGTGATTCTCTTCTTTTGTTTGTCTGTGATTGGTCAAGATTCGCTTTCGTACACCAACGCAGGGTATACTACTTTCTTCACCACTTCCACTTTTGTATGATTTGGTATTTCTGCTTTACCCAGGAAGCTAGATTTGATTGCATGAAAGATTTTTCCGCCTGTGGCTGTGCGTTCGATTATTTCCTCATCCATTTTTCCGTTACTATTAATGCCTGACCCTAAATATTTAAAGTTAGTGCCTTGTTCTACTGTCTTTCCTCCTATTGTTATTTCATGTTTCCTTTCTGCTGGTTTTTGTCTTCTCTATATTAATTCTCATGTTTACTTTCTGCATTTCCCTGATGTATGTGTCCACATTATATTGAAGCTCTCTTTCTGATACTGCTAAAATTACCAAGTCATCCGCGTAGAATAACTCTGATATGTACCATTTCCATTCTTCGTCTTCCTATTTTATATTTCCTCGTTACCTTTTCACATTCCTTGACTACATCGTCCATAATTAGTGCGAATAATAACGGGGTCAGCACACATCCTTGTCTTAAACCTCTTGTTGTTACAAATTCCGTTGGTTCCTCATTTCTGGTTCTTACTATATTTGTTGTTTTGTTGTACAAACTATTGACCATGTCTATTTCTGTTGTGTTTATACCTCTATTCTCTAACGTTTTCCATATGTCTTTTCTTCTAATCCTGTCGAAGGCCTTACATAAGTCTATAAAACACATATGGACCTCTCTTCCTTATTTATTGCTTTCTCTGCCATTTGTCTGAGTATAAATATGTTGTCCTGCGCCCCTCTTCCTTTTCTAAATCCACACTGACTATGGTCTATCGTATCTTCCAACTTATTTTTGAGTCGTGTTTCCCAAATTCTGACCCATACTTTGCTTACTATGCTTAATAACGTAATACCTCTATAATTGTTGCATTCCCTGCTGTCGCCCTTTTTGTACAGAGGTACTATTACCCCCGTTTGCCATTATTTTGGTGCTTTTTTTGATTTGACTATGTCATTCATTAAAGTTAAGATTTTCCCTTTTCCTACTTCTCCTATATAGGTACTTTATC